>ML833143.1:72970-106537 GCA_009831015.1 Picea engelmannii
AAGTAATGACATTTCAAATCCATTATGCATATCCTTTGCAAATTTCTGGCTTAACATGTCATTAGTACTTCCAAAACAATATCATCAACATAAATTTCAATTAATAAAATATTACCATGAGTTACCTTGATGTAGAGGTTGTTGTATGTGCTTCATTTCCATAGTTTGTAGGGATTTTTGTCATTGTTGTTTCTGAGCATTACTATGTTTTGAATGTGAACTGATGTATGCACTGCATGTGTCCAAAAAATGTCTGTCAATTTGGAATCCATTAGCATTGTTCGAGCCATTTCCTGTCTAATTATCATCGATTATGATAATGTTCCTTTATCTCTGAACCAATCTATGAATCCATGCTCTCGTCCACTATCATATATATGTCCAAACCTACTAAGTGTTCTTACAAATCCATCTCTGTCCATACTGTCCAAGACTCTACTTGTGCAATTGTCCAAAATGTTGACCTATTTATCACTATACTATCATGAAGTCTTGATTTATCTATCAAATTGTACTTCTGCTAACTGATTGCTCTGAATCTGTCTTCTCAAATTATGTAAGTTGCTCGAAGGATGGTTCTTTGATCTGTCACAGCTATCGCATAGACTCCCCCTGTCTAATATTCATATTACTTGGGAGTCTCTAAGTCGGATGGCTCGAAACAATTTCTGCTCTGATGTGTATTCATCATCATCTTCATTGGTAGATTCATTATCTCTCTAAGATCTGACTTCTTTCTTTCTATTTGTGGATTCATCTTTCACTACAATGCCTGGAAGTACAATCTCTTAAACTTGTTCCTTATTTACCTGTCCTTCCTTTCGTTCAGTTATTTTCCAAACCTTTCTGTATCTGACATCTTTCTTTTTCTCTATAGAATTTTCTTCATCTCGTTTTATTGCCAATATTGCAATCTCTGGTACCTGGTCTTTGTTCACCTGTTCTTCATGTTTTATTATCCATACTTTCTTATATCTGATATTAGTATTCTCTTTCATGGAAGTATCGATCATGCTTCTACAATCATTGGCTATGTGTCCATAGTTATGACATTTGTAACACTCAATGTTACGTGTGACCACATAGGCACTTCTTGCTTGAACATTTCTTTTATAATCCCTGCAATCTACAACCTTATGTCCAAAGTTAGTACAATAAAAACAATGACCATAAAATAAATTTGCATACCTGGGAGTGAATGATCTTCTTTTTGGCGTAGTCCTTCTGAATTTTTTCCTTGACTGATCATGATCATGATTGAAGATTCTTTGTGGCTTGAACATGGATGGTCTTCTTGAAGATGTATCTTCAATAGTTTTCTTAGATTCTGGTTGACCATGATTCCTTCCTTTGAGTACTTCTGCAAAACTCTTTCTATTTTCTTCATTCTTCTTTTCTAGCAACCTAGAGTGCTTCTCTTCATTCTCTATAATTGATGTGGATGTTTCTGTCTCTTCAACGTTCTTGTTGAGCTTGACGATTTTACTTCTCAATGTGACAACTTCTTCTTCAAGATTCTCAACCTCTTCTTCTTTCTTCATTATCTGAGACTTCATGACTTCTTCTGTTCTTTTCGTTTCTTCAAGCTAAATTTTTAATGTGATTATTTCTTCTTCAAGTCCTTTCTCTTCTTGACCAAACTCTACCTCAAGTTGGTTTAGATCATTAGTTCTTTCCTTAAGATAATCTGTCAATATATTCTCTCTCTTTTCTTCTTCTTCCTTTTGTGATGCTATGTCGGTTTCCAAACACTGCTTTTGATATTCAAGATTTTATTTGATCTTTCTAGCTTCTTCTAGCTGAGTTCTTAAGATCTCGATGACTTGTTGGGCTTCTTCAAAAATGTGAACACTTTCTTTTTGTTTCATCAATTCTCTCTTGAGTAAATTGTTTTCTTCTCTTAGTTCATCTAAAGCACTAATCAATTGTTCTTCATTATTGTCTTCCTTTTCAATTATTTTTTTTGTCTCATTTCCTTCATGGCATTCTATTTCAAGATGTCCATGTTTTTCACAATTAAAACAAAACAACATACCTCTGGTGATTATGTACTCTTCATCTTCTAAATCTGCTTGACATGGTGAACATAATTCTTCTTGATTTGTATCTGCATCTTCTTTGACATTTTATGAATCTGTGATGGGTGAAGAATATATGTCATGTAACTTATCCAAAAGTTCTTTTGTTGATGTACATTTACCAACCTTTTCTCTTACCGGATTAGGTAATCCTTCCCAGAAGAAATTCATTGTTGTTTTGTTATTCTTCCTCAATTCTTTCTTGGCTGCAGTCTTTTCCCTTTTTGAACTACCATATCCTGTAACAATTAATAGCCAAATATAATGTCCCTGTGCCTGTAAAAATAATTTATTTCTTATGCTCCACATCTCATACTTAAAACCATTCTAACTATTAAACATTGGTACTCCATTCTCACAATAATCCATGATCTCCTTCTAGTGGTTAAACTGTTTCCTAAAGGAACCGGGTCCGATACCAATTGTTGGATTACTGAGAGGGGGGGTGAATCAATAATAGAGAAATTTAATCATTTTTAACCATATAATCCAAGTGTTATATCAATGTAGCATTATCATCCAATAACTGCAGAGTAAATAAGCAATGAACGAATGAACAATCACACACATACATAGTACACTAGTGTTTTACGTGGAAACCCAAAGTGAGAGAAAACCACAAAATGTTTTTTTCTTATATGTCTTGAAGAATTACATTCATTGGAAGCACCAACTTCCTTTGTTTTCCAGCTTCAACTGGAAGGAGACTCCAACCCCCTAGTTTCTCAGGCTACAACTTGAGGGAAGCTCCAACTCCCCAATTCTCTGGTTACAACCAAAATGAGGCTACAACCCCTTATGTTCTTCGGCTACAACCAGAAGGTGGCTACAACCACCTGTCCTTTCCATGTCCAACCACCCTGGTGTATAAGTAGAATGATGGAACCACTATCACACTATCACTATGAGATACATTGTTGTAAACCTATACCAATCAACTCGTAATCATCTTGTACCATAAACAAGTGCATCAACCATGCACCAACCTGTACCTCAACCTCTAATCAACCTGTACCATAAACAAGTGCATCAACCATGCACCAACCTGTACCTCAACCTGTAATCAACCTGTACCATAAACAAGTGCATCAACCATGCACCAACCTATACAAAACCTGTACCATGAATAAGTGCATCAACCATGCACCAAACCTGTACAAAACCTATACCATGAACAAGTGCATCAACCATGCACCAAACCTATACAAAACCTGTACCATGAACAAGTCAATCAACCATGCACCAAACCTATACAAATAACATGTCACAACAACCTATCCAAAAAACCTATCACAACAACCTGTCTCATCAATCTTATCAACCAAATCAGATCTACTCACCAAGACAACTCTCAAAGATGTGCATCAACCAACCATAACACAACAACTCATAATCATCACCAAAATCAATATGTGCTTCTAATAATATACCAATACAAGTATGCTACATCATCCATAAACCATGTGTCAACAATACTACTAACAAGTGCCTCCAACCATATACCAAGTATGTACCAATCATGTATCAACTTCTCATCAACTATGACTCATCAATATGTACCAACATCATCAACTATACACCTCATGTATGTGCCTACTCATCAACTACTTGTCTAAACCATGTACCCAACATGTACCTCAACCAAAATCCCTCATCAATTTCATCATCCAAATATGATTTGTAACTCTGTAATAGACCTGGTGTATATGATCATATACTTGAAAACATTCCTTAAATTTAACAACAAGAGACTAGCATTTTCATCAAACTTTACTTTAGTCTCACATGACTATTTTTGGATTAGTCAACAACCCTAACTTGAAATAATCATAACTATGTACCTATAATGAATAAAGATCTGAAAATAGTAAAAAATGTTCTTCAGTGTGTTTTATGCAATTCCTCCAGGTCTCACTACTTAGAACCTCTCAAAAAAGGAGTTATAGCAAAAACGGCATACCTTGTTAAATTTTGGCTTATTCTAGAGAGCGAACTTGTAGAGCGTGCCCCACACGGAATATTTGTTGTATGGGTTCTCCAATTTCTCATGGTCATAACTCTTTAACTGTGAGGAGTTATGTGACGTTCCACATACCACCGGAAATGGAATGACATGTATTATCCATATAGAATAGTCTTAGCTTAAAATATATTAAAACGCATACCATTATACATGAAACAATCTTGGGTCCATTGCCCAAACCTTTGTGCTACCGGAATTTCTCCAAGGGTTGACATCAATCTACAGTAGGGAATTATGTTGTATTTCTAATGAAAAATATGAATGATATTTAATTATCATATTTCCATTTAATTAAATGTCGGTTCTAGCAAATTTCTATAAAAGTTAACAAGTGACTTTTGTTCCCATCACTTAATTCAGTGTTCAAAGTGTAATTAAAAAAAAAAAAAAAAGAGCACGATCTACATAGAATGTAATAGTGCATCCTTACTTTTTTATTTGTATTTAAGATTATATTTTTTATTATTTCTTGAAGCCGAGAAATCAATATCTTAATTGCATTTTATACACCTTCATGTTCCCAACTATTTTTTTTCTCATGCTTACATAAAATGAAAAATCAAAAATACCCTTTTGAATAGGAAACATCCATGGAGTGCACACGTCATTTTTATAATTTTTTGTTGTGTATTTTTTAATCTAATTATTTTTTTTGGGGGGGCTTCACTACTTGAGAGAAAAACAAGTTTGTGTAAGTTTTAGAAAATAAATAAATAAAAAATATAGTATGAATTCAAAAATGAGAATATTATATATCATTGGATAGAAAATTGAAAGATGAATCTACATGCACCAAGTATGCTACCTTCCATGGAAGAGGTGAAGGGATTTCAACTACTGGAAGTTACGGCTCCATAAAAACCTGCAACTTCTACATATTGCAGGTTTAAGGATTTAAAATACCTTAATTGAGGGATTTATTTTAAAACCCATGGTCAAGGCATTTTTTACATATTTAGTTGTTTTTTGTTTAAAATGCTTAATTGGGGGCTTAAAACCTTTATCAAGGTAAAAACTTGATCAAGGGTCCACTTAGGCCGTTGTTGCATGCATGGCTTGCTAAAAAGTGCAATCAAGATTCATGAATTCACCCATAATACTTCATTAGTCGTTGTTTCCAAATATCTAAGTACTATTTTGTCAAAGATTGTTTATCTGATAATAATTCATTAACCACTTTTTCTTGAGCCTTAATCAAGTAGGACTTCCTTCCTCTACCTAATATCTTTAACTCCTTACAAATATTTGTAGCTAACCCTCTTTACCTCTTTAGAAATATTCATAGCTAACACTCCATCCACTTCACCTCCATTAACCACCAATGAACTCTTTTTATCTCTTAGATTATATTGAGAATTATTGGTCATTCTACCTTCAATCTCATATGATACATCAATGACCCTTGAAGGAATGTGAGCCTCCTTAATACAAATAACCTTTTCACCCATTGACATATTCATTCCATAAATCATAGAGCCCAAAGAGAAATTTATTGGTGTCCAACCCCCTAGTCCCTGGCATCATTATAACCTGGCCCCCCAAACTAATTTCTATCTAACCTAGCCCAGATACCCCAATCAAAACTTTTATCCAAAAATGAAGGCAAATTCAAGTGTTCAAGTTCATTTATAAACTTATTGATAATCTCCAAAGACTCTTATGGCCGAACAATAGCTCCAATACCATAAAGGTCTGGATGATTGAGGCCTTCATCCATTTCATTGTGATAACCCGTATTAGTTTCCAACTTTTTTTTAATACAAAACGAACTAAACTATATTAAAGGGGCTGCGTCGAAGAAAAAAATCTCAAAAAGTCTAAATAATAGGGCGTATAGTCAAAGATTTTGAGTAACTAGAACAAAAACAGGAACAACAAAATTTAACATCCTTGCTGGGCCATTCCCATGATTCTCCGGACTAACAATATCTTTACAAAGTTTCCCAAGGCACCACCAGATTTTAGAAAACATTAATTACATATTTGAGGTTGAGTCTTGAATATTTGAGGCACGTGAGAGTTGAAGAGGCCCATCTTTGGGGTAGTACCTTGATCTGAATTTCCTAAGTCATTCTCAGTAGCAGCATCAGGATGGAAGGGTCTTCCAAGGTTCACTAAATCAGAGGTTGAACACTGAAGAGGGCCTAGAGCTATAAGTTGATGGAAGGTTGCTTCCATTTCATCCATACGGCGAGACAGGGCAGAGAGGGAAACCTTTAATTCAACAAAAAAATTCTTCCATTCGGTGAGAGAGCCCCACCATCATTTCTTCGAATTCTCTGAGCTTAGCCATAAGTTGTTGAATGGCTGTGTTATTGGCTTGGAAAATATTTTTTTGATGATTGAGGATTTTCCTAAGGTCACTCATAGAGGGATCCATAGGGAATCCCTGTGGCAAAGCCCTGAAACTATACCAGCCAAATCTGGAAACAATACAAGGAGAGTGGTGTATGAATAGATTTAAAAGAACAACACCACAATTTTTTGGCATTAAACAAAAAATGAGAATGGATCTGTGAATTTGTCAAATATGGCAGGGGAGAAACCAAAGGTGACCTCTACAAAAATCCTCAAATCATATCCCGCATAGCAACAACGATTAACAAAGAACGCTGGCAAAACCATCTTCGCTCCCAGGAGCGAACAAACTTTGTACCCCACTCAAGATTAACCCTTTTGAACCAAGAGCATACATATTCCAAAACACAATCATAACTACTATACCTTGGCTTTGTAATCTGCTTAAAGAGCATGAAGCACTCAAGTTGGAGTGAAAGCTCACACAAACTCCATTAAAACTTGCACACTCTCCATCACCTTTCACACATTTGAAGGAAACCTGATGTACGAGGACTATACAACTGATGAGGCAAAGGATGTGGTTACGTTGCATCATAAGAGAGGGGTTAGGGGATGGGGAAAACCCCCTTTTATCCATTTAAATTATTTTTTCCTAGATCTATCCTAGAACCCTCTTTTTCCCATAGGTCAACATGGGGTTTTAGGCCTCTTTTGATATGGAAGAGGTTGATCTCATCAAAATTTCCGATTAGGGAGGTAATTTGATGGAGGATACCACTCAAGAGGTTATTCTCCATGTAGTTTATGTTAAGAACTACCCTGACAATTAACATTGAGTCTCCTAAGACTGAGAGTTGAGATATGTTGCGTTCTTTCATCAGTTTTAACCCTACATAAAGAGCATAAGCTTATACTATATTATTTTCCGTGGTCCCTCATCCCTGAGCATAATCAAGAGTTGCATTTCCTTCGAGATTAAGGAGAATCCCACCCGCATCTACCAGCCCAGGATTTTCCAACCTTACTATATATGAAATCTCTTGTATTGTATCCCCCTTCCTCGAAATAGACCTCGCCCCACAAGCCTCCAAATTTATATCCTAGACAACTCCACTAACCTCTAAATAAAACCAATTAAATAACTCCACCAACCTATTTTGGACTGCAAGACTTCTTGACCCATACCTTCTTCTTGAGAGGAAAATCAGATGCTGCTACCAAATGATCATACATGTGGCATCTTTCACAGCAAAAGGGAACACCACGATAGTCCAAAGGCTAGATAAATTATTTGAAACCTTTATGTAGGGTAATTTTGTAATCCAAACTATCACTCAAGTCTAGGTCAACTAAAATTGTGGCCATAAACATTTTCCTTGAATAAATAAAGCTTGTATCGACCTTGTATCCTTTGTACAGATTTGTACCTCAATTGAAACAAGTCCTCATCCCCTAGGCCATATAAAGGGACCTATTTCCCAACCACACTAATTGATCCATCCTTCCTCACAATCATAGAAATGAAGGCATCATTTCCCTTTAGAATATCTGCAAAGTAGTCAACATAGTCATCATACCTACCCATATTATTTACCTCCACAAACCTTGAAGGGAGAAAACCATGATTCCTCTTTGGCCTCCACTCAAGCCATTATTAGTAAACCATTTCTTATATTAATGATTCATTGTAGATCGGGAAAAGCAATTGTATGTGACCAACCCCTTATGATAAAAAGCATTTATTATCACTTGTAATTCAGATTTAAGAACCCTCGGAGCACACAATAATCTCTATGTGGAGAGTGTATTTCAAAAGAATGTAATATGTTGTGAATAATAAAACAATGCATTTTGATATTGGATTTTTTCCTTCATTGAGGTTTTCTCCATGGTAAATCTTGCGTGTTAATTATATATATATATATATATATATATATATATATATATATATATATATATATATATATATATTATGCTAGGGGAATCGGCAACTCGCGATTCTCGTACTCACGTGACACGTGGTCGATACCCGTCCGCTACCCATATACCCCCAGGTGCGCCACACATCCCGCAAGCATGGAACACAGATAAAGTGGGGTGAGAATCGAACTTGAGACCTCCTTTACACAATTCCTTCCATTTACACGACACATGCCAATCGGTCTACACCCCTGCAGGAAATCTTGTGTGTTTATTTGTTTGTTGTGGAGATAATTATTTTTCATGCATGTGCGTTTTATTTATGTACACAGTACTCGACAAAAAATGGTATGAATGAGTGTTGATATGGGGCATTAGCTCTGGAAGTAATAGCAACACAATTTTTTTTGTCCAATTAAGGTTTCATTTGATGAACAAGGGTGGAAGGTACCATGGGGGTTGTTTACAACCGAAGAGGAAAACAAGAACTGACTTGTGTAAATGTGTTGAACCTGTACATAATAGATCTAGCTAAACAATAATACACACATTTGCAGAGAGAATTGGAGAAAGAAGAAGGAGAGAAAGAATGAAAGAATTATCATTAACCGTTGTGAATAATGAATAATTTACACATGATATACTCTTTATAACTCAATGAGTGTGCACTGGAGGTGAACCAATGCGCCATAGTGGTGGTCTAGAGTGATATGGACACACACCAGCAATTATGGGAGTGAACTGCCACCTAGTCTAGTCTCTCAGGCAGTTGCGGGAGTGAACTGCCACCTAGTCTAATCTCTCAGGCAGTTGCGGGAGTGAACTGCCACCTAGTTGAGTTAACTAGTCAACTAGTCTTTAGTTAACTGACTGAACAAAGAGTAGTGAGGAGTTAACTCAGGGAATCAAGGCTAATGCACCACTCTGTTGATGATACCAAGGCAAGGTCGAATTAGCATGTTGATGATCCCAATGTTGCATGCTGACAAAACGAATGCAGCATCTAAACTCAACTCAACGAGTCAAACTGAAGTGTCAACTGAAAAAGAATATTCTCCAGGTGGAATATTCTCCCCTAAATTATAGGATACTGGATAATGACTAATTATGACTAATAAACAAGGAAAAACCTTAAGAAAAAAAATTCCTAGGTGTGTGTGAAGTAACTCCAACACCCCCCTGAACATCACTATGGTGAAAATAAAGATTGGGTCTCGACAATGAGGCTATGTTAGGTACCCAAGTACAAAAGATACACTTAAAATAAAGTGAAGAAAGAGGGAAAAACTCATGGGAAAAACCCCCCCTCAAGGTACAATGTATGTAAAAAGAAGAACTACATTTTCTAGGAAACTGTGTCCTTCACTCCAAGACGACTTCGTAGAGAATGGAACTTCTGCTCAGTGAAGGTCTTGATGAATATGTTTGCCATCTGTTCTATTGAAGGACGGAACTGTAAGTCGATGATCCCCTCGTGTACTAAGTCTCGGATGTAGTACATGTGGTTCTCGATGTGCTTCGTCCATTGCCTCTGAACTATATCTCTGCAGAATTTCAGAGTGCTCTAGTTTTCACACCAGATGACGATCAGCAGGTGAAACTGAATGCCCAACTTAGTGAGAAATTGTCTTAGCCACATAGCCTGAATGGTTATGTTAACTACCCCTTTGTACTCTGCCTCTGCTGAAGATAGAGCAATAGCAGTTTGCTTCTTGCTCGACCAACAGATAGGCCTGGAACCAAGACTAAGTGAGTAACCATATGTGGACTTGCGATCAGTGCTATCGCCAGCCCAGTTGGAATCAATAAACCTGATGAGATATAATGTAGAGTTCGTTGCATAATGAATCCCAAAGGTGATGGTGCCCTGTACGTATCGAAGGATATGCTTTGCAGCTTTCCATTGTAGCTCATGTGGCTCCTGCATGAACCTGGAAAGTGAACCAATTGCATATGAGAGGTCTAGTATGGAGTGTGTAAGATACAACAAGCTCTCCACTAGCTGTCTATACAATGTGTTTTCAACCAGTGGAGTCTCCCTGTCATCCTCAAGTTTAACTCCTGATAGGAAAGGAGTCGGAGCAGACTTGCATTCTGTCATGTGAAATCTCTCAAGGAGATTTCGTGCATACTTGGCCTAAGACAGTTTGATGCCTGATGCATCCTGACTGGTCTCGAGTCTAAGGAAGAAGTGTAGCGGACCCATGTCCATCATCAAAAACTTGTCATGTAGAATCCTCTTGACTACAGCAATCGCTGAAGTAGATCACTCGGTGATCAGCAAATCATTGACATACAGAACTAAAAGTAGAAGTGAATCAATCGTTTTGATCATGTAGAAATTTGGGTCTAATTTACAACGTACAAAGTTCCGTGACAACAGGTAGGAGTACATCTTGGCATACCATGCCCTCGGAACCTGCTTGAGGCCATAAACTGACTTCTTAAATCGACAAACCAAAGATGAGTCCTGCATAAATCCCTGGGGCTGCTCCTTGTAGATCTCCTCATAAAAATGACCATGAAGAAATGCATTCTTCACGTCCATCTGATGGACTTCCCATCCTTTGGTTGCCACAATGGCAAGTGCCAATTGTATGGAATCCATCTTCTCTACTGGAGCGAAGGTCTCATCATAGTCAATACCATGAACCAGTTGAAAGCCTTTGGTGACAATCCTAGATTTATATCTGTTGATCTGTCCATCCACTACACTCTTGGTCTTGTAGACCCATCTGCATCTGAAAAGTTTCCTCCCAGAAGGAAGGGGAACCATATCCCAAGTCTGGTTCTCGAGGAGGGATTTGTACTCCTCCTGCATGGAGGATTCCCAAAAGGGATTTCCAGCAGGCTCGCCATAATACTGTGGATCTAAATACTGAACCAAGAAAATATGTATGGAGGGCAATGGTTCAGTAGCAATGAGTGCAATAAGAGGCTCCTCGAAATCAGATCGAGTCCTCCTAGTATCAACTGGATCACCAACGAGATCACCGGCATCATGAAGAGTAGTTTGTGCCCACTTGGGCCTCTGTTCTAGCTATGCAACTACATCTGGATGCTCTGACTCTACATCTTACTTTACTGACTTTGAATCTAAATCATCTGATTCCTCTAAATCAGAACTCTTGTCTGAAGAAGAGTTGGTGTGTGCATGCTCATAATCTCGTACAGGTGGAAGAGTGAAGGTGTTTGCATGCGGCTGTTGAGGTACATGCGAGACACTTTTCTCGAATTGGACGCTATGCTCAATGATGAGTTGGTCTGAGGAAAGATCAATAAGCCTATATCCCTTCACACTTTTGGGGTATCCAACAAAAATGCACTCAGTTCTATGTGGATCAAGTGCCTTCCTCTTTTTAGAGGGAATCTTGGCCCATGCACGTGAACTAAAAATGTGAAAGTGGGTCACTTCCGGTTTGAGGCCGCTCTAAGACTCATAGGGGGACTCATCCTTGACAGATCTATGGGGAGATCTGTTTTGGATGTATGTTTCACAATTGAGTGCTTCGGCCCATAGTCTCTGTGGTAGTGGCTTTGCATGCAGCATGCAAGATGCCATCTCCTTTAGAGATCTATTTTTCCACTCGGTAACTCTATTTTGCTATGGAGTATAGGGAACTGTGTGTTGCAACTGGATCCCTACCTCATGGAAAAGATAATGGATCTCATGATTTACATACTCTCCTCCATTATCAGTTTGAAGGAATTTTATCTTCTTTCCGGACTGTGTCTCAACCAAGGCTTTGAAATCTTTGAGGTGTTGAAAGACCTCAGATTTTTTCCTGAGAAAGTAGATCCATGTAAAATGTGAGAAATCATCAACAAAAATGAGAACAAACCTTGCTTTGTTGATGGATGGATGCAGAAAAGGACCCATAAGGTCACTATGGATCATATCTAAAGGTGTGGAGGCTCTCTGAGACTTTCCCTTGTCGAATTTCTCTTGAGGATGTTTCCCGAGAACACATCCCTCACACACTCCCTTGGAGAAATGGATGTCTGGCAGACCATCAACTAATCTATGCTTGCTAATTTGTTGCATGTATCTGAAATTCAAATGTCCATACCTTCCGTGCCATATCCTACTACTTTTGTCAGCATGAGTAAGCAGTAAAGCATAATCAGGTTCAATGAATTCAAAAAAAAGTATACAATCTAGACTGATGATTTACCTGACCGGTAGAAAACCTGGAGTTGGTTTGCATGTCGTAGATGTCCAAATAATTTGGTGTGAATATGACTTTCTTTTTGGTGCTGGAATTCGTCATCCGATACACGGAGAGAAGGTTGACAAAAAGTTTGGGAACGTGCAGCACATTCTCAAAGGTTTCGTTGGTGAGTTCAATCCTTCCTTTGTCGTTGACTTCAACAGAAGAGTTGTCCCCCATTAGAACAGGAAGACCTTTGCATGCATCCAAAGAAGAATATACTAGTTTTGAGGTAGCCATGTGATGTGATGCTCCTGAATCTATGATCCAAGCATCGGGAGAGGAGTTGATTGCAATCAAGGCATGGCTAGAATTGCCTTTCTTAGAATTCAGATCTTCTGGCTTCTTCTTCTTGGCACCCTCGGGGATGTGATATCCAAGGTTGTTTTTATGAAGTATTTGAGACATCAGATCTATTTTTTTTGCATGCATGCGGATTCTAAATGGAATCCTTTGTGACAGTACGTGCATTTCTCCCCTTTTATTCCCTTTTCTCCTTTGGATCCAAAGGCATCAATGAAGGGTTTTGTGTACCCTTCCTTCTTCGGATGTGCATGAGATTTCTGTTTATATTTATATTTATATTTCTGATATTTGTGGTTGCCATCATGCACAGTGAGTGCATGCGCCCTTGGGCCTTTGATTGTGCCCATGTTGATGAGCTTGGTTTGCTCTTGTGTCAAGGATTCGATAAAGTCCTCAATAGAATGCATCTTCCAAGTGGCTCCAGAGGCGAATCTGAGAGTATGGAATGTGGATACGAATACAAAGAATTCAGGACCAATCTTGGATAGAATGGTGAGAACCATTTGTTTCTCTTCCTTTGATTTATCAACCCCGCAAGCTTTGAGTTGCGACAGTAAATCCTTGAATTTTGTAAAGAAATCTTGGATATTTTCGAATCTTTTTGGATCCATTGTGAGTAGTTCCACCTCCAGCATGTGTCCCCTCATCTCATCCTACTTTCCAAATATCCCTTCCAAGGTGTTCCAGGCTTCATTAGGAGTCTTACAGGAAGATATGTGAAAAAGGAGATCGGGAGAAATAAGACTGCAAATTGTTCTGAGTACCTCATCCATGCGATTTAAATACTTGGATTTTTATATCGTTGATGTCGGTTTTGTATATATATTCAAGGTTAACCTGTACAACCCTCTACTTCGGAGATGTATGGATATTTTCTCCTTCCATGCAAAATAGTTGGAAGGTGTAAGAACGAATTCTTTTTGGAATTCCATCTTTCCGTTGTCTTCAATCTTTTGTACCTACAAAAAATTTTGGTGTAGCTTTTGCTTAGCAGTCTGTCAGCTCTGATACCAGGTAAATGTGTTGAACCTGCACAGAATATATCTATCTAAACAATAATACACACATTTGCAGAAATAATTGGAGAAAGAAGAAGAAGGAGAGAAAGAATGAAAGAATTCTCATTAACCGTTGTGAATAATGAATAATTTACACATGATATACTCTATATAACTAAATGAGTGTGCATTGGAGGTGAACCAATGTTCCATAGTGGTGGTCTAGAGTGATATGGACACACACCAGCAGTTACATGAATGAATTTCCACCTAGTCTAGCCTCTCATGCAGTTATGGGAGTGAACTGCCACCTAGTTGAGTTAACTAGTCAACTAGTCTTCAGTTAACTGACTGAACAAAGAGTAGTCTGAAGTTAAATTAGGGAATCAGGGATAAATTACCACTCTGGTGATGATACCAAAGCAAGGTCGAATTAGCATGGTGAATATCCCAATGTTGCATGGTGACAAAACCAATGCAGCATCTAAACTCAACTCAACTAGTCAAACTGAAGTGTCAACTGAAAGAGAATATTCTCTAGGTGGAATATTCTCCCATAAATTATAGGAGACTGGATAATGACTAATTATGACTAATAAACAAGGTAAAACGTTAGGAAAAATAAATCCTATGTGTGTGTGAAGTAACTCCAACAACTTGCACCTAGGGATTGGGAGAGGTGACCAACAATCAGGTTGAAGAACTAGCCATGTTCCAAGGTCTTATTTCGTTGCATGCAAGATAGGTCAAAAAACTTGTGGTCATTGGATATTCCATGGTGATAATTTATCAAATGAGAAATCCCTCAGTAGAAAGATCTTCCAATTTTTCTATAATGCTAGATGAAATTCATAGCATAATGGAACGTTTCAATCAAATATATTTTTACCATGTTCTTTGTCATCAAAAATTTGAAGCATACGACATTGAAAACTGAGGTGTTCTTTTGAATCAGGTTCAAATGACCCAAAATGGGGGGGAGAGGGGTCTCCCATGACAATATCCCTTATCAACTATACTTTGAATGCCCTAATCAAATTGATGGAAAAGTGGCATCTAAATCACATCACCATGCAAAGCTGTTTAACTCACTCCATCCCCCTCGTACCCATGTTATCTCTTGACATGCTTGGGACTTTAATGGTGGGAGGTTTGATACTTCTCGGTGAAGGTGGGATAAATTATTTATTTTTTGTTTCAGTTTTCCTCATAGCAATGTCTTGTGCAAGTTTAGGATGCTTCACGAGGTGATTTCACTCTCCCTCCATGGTACTATAGACCAGGTGTGCAGTGACGTTATGGAGGTGGAATGGTTTGCGTTTGTTTGCGGTCTAGCCAAAGTTTATTCTAGGAAGGAATATTGAGGTCTGGGTGCACCCATATGTTGCCCTATCCTCGTTTCCTTTAATGGTAAATAGGAACCGTTGCAGTAGGGGAAATGCATGTGATATAGTTGAATTTTGTAGACTTATTTGGAGCCAAGATCTCCAGTTAGAAAGTCTACAATTAGACATATCCCATTTGGAATCCAATGTTTAGAACCAAATGGAGGAAGTGAAATATAAAATATCTAATTTGGAGTTGAGGATGGATATCTAGAATTCTCAAATTGAAAGGTTGGAATCTGAGCACAATATGTATGCTCAAATTATTCATAATTCTACTAGAAGTCCCTACACATCAGCCGCATCTTCAAGAGACACAACCATTGAAGAATATGTTAGGAAATTTACACTCCCATGCTAAACCTAATAGAAGAGAGGAATAAATATTTAAGCTCAAAATAAATGACAAAGCAAACACACAGTACACAGATATTTTACCCTAGACACCCAAACGAGAAAACCAACATTCCTTGAGCATCTTGCTCTCTTGTTGTCTTATTCATTCAAAATAAAATGTTACATGCCTAACCTTGATCCACACCTAAGACATAATCGACATCATATCCTATTTATTTACACAAGAACAACCATGTATCCAATTTGTCTTACATCTACATGACCAAAAACCTCTAAGAGATTGATCTAAATATTAAAGATTAACTTTTACAGCATTACAACACACCTTATTTATAGATTTTATAGTAGGCAAAACACTAAAGAAATGCGCCCAAAAATGGTTACAGATCCACACATATCATTGGCTATAAATCCCATGAATCTAAGGATTTTGTTATAGTCGACTACCAAGTCGGGTTACCAATCGACTATCATTCGGTCTTCAGTTGGTTTCCATTCGACCTCCTGTCAACCTCTTGTCGGTTGGCCTTTTCAAATTGTTGTCGATTACTTCGACTTCAACTTTTCCCGGTCGATCCACCTCGACCTTTGACTTTCATTGCCATTCAATCCACCTCGACTCAACTTTCACTGCAAAGAGTATAACAACCCAACATTCTCCCACTTGTTTTCTTTTTTGTTGAAATCGGGAATTTCCTGAACTTTTGTTCATAGACCCAGGGTAGCAATGCCCATTGCCTCTCTGCACTAAGATAACTTCACAGCACTCACAAACTTGGTCAAAGAATCCGTTATGTTTTCCAACATGTCTACTTTCTCTAGCAACACCTTGTTGCTTTCCACCATGTCTCTCACGAAATGGTATTGTACATCAATATGCATAGTATTGGAAAGATAAGATATGTTCTTCTTTTCCATAAATATTGCACTTTTACTATCACAAGTTATCTTCATGGCTCTCTTCTCAAATATGATCCCTGAACATACCCATTGTATCCATACTACTTCTTTCCTTCCATGAGTGGATGCCATGTATGCATTTTATGTTCTTGACAAGGCTACAACTGCCTATCACCTACTCATCTAGTTGATTGCTCCACCAAACATATTGAACACATATCCACTATTCGACCTTCGTCGATCCATATCTCCAACCCAGTTGACAAATCCATGTACATATATTTCATTGTCATTTCCAGGCTTCCCTTGGTAGCATATAACATAGTCTTTTGTGCCACACAAATACCTGAATACTCTTTTGATAGTTGTCCAATGCTCCTTTCCAAGTGTCAACGTGTATATGCTCAACACTCCCAGTGCATGGGAAATGTTTGCTCAAGTGCAGACCATCACATACATTATACTAACAACAACACTTGCATAAAAAACATGTGCCATGTCCTCTACTTATTCTTGCGTCTTTGGACATTGTATGATTGTTCAACAGTTAGCCTTGATCCCACATGAATTAGCACCTTTAGAGGTTTGCAATCCTGCATGTTGAAACATTTCAAAACTATTTCAATATATTTCCTCTTATTCAACCAGAGCTTTCTAGTTGCTCGATCCCTCTTGATCTCCATTCCCAAAATGAAGTGTGTTGCATCGAGATCCTTCATGTCGAACTTGGAGGATAGTTGCTTCTTCACCTCCTTTATTGCATTCATGTTGTTTCCGATCAACAACATGTCGTCAACATACAATGCTACATATATGAAACGCCCACCTTCTTCCTTGGAATATATGCAGTGATCATCTTTGCTTCTCACAAATCCCAAACTAAGGATGTATGTGTCGAACTTTTGATACCACATCCTTGGTGATTGTTTTAGACTATAAAGGGATCTTTTCAATCTACACACCAAATCTTTCTTTCCCTTTACTATAAATCCTTCTAGTTGTTTCATGTATATTTCTTCGTCTAGGTCCCCATGTAGGAATGTTGTCTTCACATCCATTTGTTCTATTTCCAGATCAAATGTTGCAGCTGGAGACATTAGTACTCTATTGGAAGTTAATTTTGAAACAGGGGAAAAAAATCTCACTAAAGTCGACTCCCTCGACTTGGGAATATCCTTTGGCTACCAATCGAGCCTTGAACTTCTCGAGTTGACCTACATCGTTCATCTTCTTCTTGAATACCCACTTGCTACCGACGGACTTTCTTCCATTAGGTAATTTGACTAAATCCCATGTCTCACTCTTATGCAAGGATTCCATCTCTTCGACCATGGCATCCTTCCATAGTTTACCCTCTGTCAAGTCGACTGCCTCCCTGACCAACTTGGGCTCCTCATCAATGGCAGCTAACACAAATGTGGAATGGAAGTCGAGCGGAATATACCTTTTCGACTGGTTTTATTACTCGTTCAAACCTCGTCACTACCGAGGTTTGTTGTTAGCCTCTTCATCTGATTCAATCGACTCATCTGAATCATCTTATTCTTCGTTCCTCGGTTAAAACTTCACATTCTCTGGATTATTCTCTGTTTGAACCACTTTAAACTCGGACTTCCTTCCAACTTCTCTGAAGACCACATCTTGATTGTACATTGTTTTCCTTGATGCAATATCCCAGAGAATATATTATTTCATTCCTTCTTTGTATCCATGAAAATACATTTGATTTCCTTTGTGTCCAGCTTGCTCCTGTTTTCCTTGGGAACATGAACAAATGCATCACATACAAATACTTTGAGAAGTGAGAGTGAAGGATTCTTACCAGACCATACCTCATGTGGATTCCTGTCGACTAGTGCCGATGAAAATATTTTGCAGTCTCAACTACCTCTGCCCATAATTATTGTGCAAGCCCAACACCATTGATCATGCTCCTTGACTTATCCATCAACGTTTTGTTCATTCTCTCAACAACTCCATTTTGTTGTGGTGTATATGGTGTGGTATTTTGGCATGTTATACCACACTGTTTTCATAACTACTCAAATTATTTTCCACAAAATTCATCATTGTTGTTAGTTCTTAGCACCTTAATCTTCTTGTCTATCTAGTTTTCTACAAGAGACTTAAACTCTATGAATTTCTCGAAAAATTTTGATTTCTTCCTCAGGAGATATATCCATGTCTTCCTGGAAAAATCATCTATGAAGGAAACATAATACAAGGATCCACCAAGTGAAGGCACTGATACAAGGCCAAATACATCAGTATGAAGAAATTCAAGAATCCCCTTTTCCCTTGTCACTCCAGATGGGAACCTCACCCGACTTGGTTTTCCATATATGCAATGTTCACAAAAATCGACTTTTAAATTACGTTCAGGAAAATCTTTGACCATACCTTTATTTTACATAGCTCAAGGTCCTTTTTCTCCAATGTGTCCCATCATCTCGTGCCATAGCATGGTTGGGTCGACTTGACGAAGGCTTGTCGAGTCAGTTTGAATCGACTCAACCCAAGTTGAGTCGAGTCGACTTCAGGAATAGTTGTATTGTTACATCCAATTGAGTCGACATTCCCTAACAATTTGTAGAGGGTTCCAATATGAACTCCTTTCATTAATACCATCACACCTCTAACCATATTGCATGTATCCTTCTGAAATAGAGTGTGCACTCTTGCATCACTCATCTTACTGACAGATATCACATTTCTTTCCAAACCCAGAATATGTAGCACACCTGGACGGGTTCTACTCCTCCCATCCTGTAGCATCAATCAGAATCTTTCCCGTCCAACAATTTTTGTTATTGTGTCATCTCCCAAGAACACATCTCCTCCTTCATATCATTCATATTCATAAAACCATTCTCTATGTGGTGTCATATGATAGGATGCCCCTGATTTGATCAACCAAACATCTTGATCTGACTATGTACTAGTCGACGCTAGATACACATCACCCCCTTTATATGGATTTGTCTTTCTCTCGGTCAATTTCTTCTCATTGGATCTTGTATTGAATTCCATTTCCTTCAACTTGCAATCCATTTTATAATTCTTGTGTTTATCGCTCAACACCTTCTCGTCGACTGAATAGGGGATTTAGATATACCCTTCGACTTGGACTTTCTACCTTTATCTCTGTCAATCGGTCGACCTCTCACCACTAATGCATCTTTGGTCGATCCTTCCATGTTCTTCCTTCCCATTTATTCTAACAATATAGATGCAACCATGTCTTCTAGCACTAATGTGGTTGAATTAATCCCTATAGCCACGACTAAACTATTCCAGGAGTCTAGCAAAGAACATAATAGAATAATGCATTTCTCCTCCTCGGTGATTTTAATATCCATAGAAGGTAACTAGATTATTATGGTACTAAACGCATTTAAATGCTTAATCACCGAACTGTCCTCACTCATCCTAAAAAGATATAATTTCTTCCTAAGGAAGAACTCATTTACCAAGGATTTCGACTGGTACAAGTTGATCCAGATTATTTTGAGAACGATATGAAGGTAGAAATATAACAGAGATATAACAAGGAAATACACAGAGATATGGCACGAAACACAATAATACAATGAAACTCAAATTCTATTAATGACTATCTGAAAATACAAAAGACTGTAAAATGAAAAAGCACACAAGCTAGCTAAAATGGTGGTAGCTTATCTTTGAGAAGAGATGTGTCCGCTACGCTCAATGTTGGGCCTGAGATATGATCAGTTTTATGGCGTTTATTAGATACTTTTGTCGAATGTATATATGCATTTTCATGTTTTTTAGGAGTTTTTGAAGGGATTTTGTGCCAAAATGCTATGATCCACACCAGGTATGCATAATTCGTGTTTTATAATGATCTTGAGTATGATTCAGTATGATTTTATGTTTTTATAGATCTAACTCACATTTTTTGGTGTTACAAGGAAAAATTGCATCATGTTTCTGCTTCCGGCACTCCATCCGGTACTCAATCCGGTACCTAGTCCGACACTCCATCCTACACAAAAATGATGGGTGATTTGGCAGTTATGGTATTGGCGGCCAATGATGGGAGAATCAAGAACATGGGTTTTGCTCATGCTTTCCACCTCCAGATGTTGAACTCTTGACAACTCGGTTTGGGTTGTTGAGCAGGGCGATTATTGGCTCGCTCCATTTCAGCAGTTAGGGCACCATTAATGTAATTTATTGTTTATAGAAGAGGTTTGACCCTCCAATGGTCAACCTCTTGGTCTGTAAAGCTTATAAATACCATCGTGGTGGTCATACAATAGTTAAGGAGCTGAAGAAGTAGTGTGTTAGAGACAAATATGTTTTTCCTCTATTTTTCCATTTTTCATTGCCAGAATTATATAAAACTGCATTTTGAGTTTTAATGGTGAAATCAATTTGCTAAGTTCATGGTGTGCCTTTGAGAAGTGACCACGACTTGTTGGGGGGGCACCAGCAGTCCGGTAACTATTCTATGTGTTATTTATGAATTCCATAGCTTAGATGTCTTTAATTTTATTTCTTGTATATGAAATTGCTATTTTGTTTCTTTGTCATATAATTTGTTGTTATAGTTTAACTGTGTGAGTTCTCTTTTGCAGGTTAGTATGAAGGCTTTTGTTAATATGCAGTAACTTTGTAGTTAGTAGGAACAAGTTTGCAAACTTATACACTAACCTCGTGTGCAATTAAGTATTAGATTCTATTTTATTTATGCTTTTAAAATCAAGTTTAAAACAGAGTAGAACAAAATTTTAATTTATGTTTTCTTTCACAAGGCTTCGGTGGATRGATAGGGTTAGCTTCAGTTTTTATTTGTAGATTGCCTATTTAATTGTTGTTTAGATTTTGCTTAACTAGTTGTTAATTAATTTATTCATTAGTTTACTTTTTATATGCTAAGAATCATGTTTAATTTATGTTTACAAGCATTTTCCTTTTTGCAATTTGAGTTGTTGAAATAGGTCTAGCTTAGTTTCACTTTATGCAATTTCTTTCCTAGATTTAGGTTGCAATTCCAGTTTTTAGTTAATGATTGGATGTAGTTATGAGTTTTTCTTACATAGCATAGAGTATAATTATAATCTTTTTATGTTGTTGATGGTTAATGCATGAGTAATAATCACATGAATATGCAGGGTAATTAACGTTGTTTCCGTGATGGCAAAATTCTCACTGGATTGTTTAATTCACACTTTCTACTTTGCCATTGAAATTAATGTCGAGTTTATACCTCTTGAATTATATTTCATTGTCAAATGCCATCGAGATATTATAAGACACTGGAGACATTCACACAACCATCAACACTATATTTGAGTTTTCATAGGTTAAAAGATAGTTTCTTGCTTTTGTACATCAGAAGATAGTTTTTTTGTTGTCGTGGGATAGATAGTCTTTTGCTTTGGTAGATTAAAGAGCATTTTTGCTTATCATAGATTACAGGTTAGTTGTTGGTTCTTCTTTCTTTCAATTAAGTAGATTTCGATAGTTTCTTGCTTTTGTAGATCATAAGATAGTTTTATTGTTGTTGTGGGATAGATAGTCTTTTGCTTTGGTAGATTAAAGAGCAGTTTTGCTTATCATAGATTACAGGTTAGTTGTTGGTTCTTCTTTCTTTCAATTAAGTAGATTTCCTTTTGTAGATTAGAAATAGTTGTATTAAGAATAGAGTTCACTTGTCTCTTAGTTAGTTGCTTATTGAGTAGTCTTACTTAGTTTACTTGTTGTAGAAGTTATCCTAGGTTATTTAGTTGTTCACTTGCTTTAATAGGTTAATTACTTACTTGTTTATTCTTGCTTTGACAGTATAGTTGCTTGTTCATTTACTTGCTTTCACAGGATAGTTGTTTATTGAATTTAGGTAGTCTAGTTAAAGTAGTTTGCTTTTGCTATTTGTTTATTCTTATGCTTAAATAGTTTCTTTTGCTTATTGTTATAATTGAACTAGTTTGCTTCGAGTAGGGTTTTCACTTGTTTTCCTAGAACTATCCATTGATCCTTGGCCCAAAAGTACTTAGGTTACATAGTTTAGAGTTGCTTAGTAGGGTTTGTTCATTAGATAGCTTTGCTTGAATAGATTAGCCCTTAGATAGCCACTTTCTTAATTAGACTATACTACTACCAGCCCTTCTACCTTGGCATATATTTTGCTACAACTCTAAGTTTACTTACCTCGGGTTGACAATTTAATTGAGGGTTTTTAGTGTGTTTTTAGTGTGTTTTTAGTGCATATAGAACATCCATCATTTTTGGCGTCGTGGTCAGGGGGTTGTCTCAAGGTAGGAAATAGTTAGGAAATAGATCATTTCTAGACCTTGGCATTAGATTGTTGGCGGGGGAACCTTAAGACGAGAGGTAAGAACCTACGCATCTGCTATTGTAGGCTCCCCCAAACCCAATGGTAGTCTTTCTTTTTATTTTTGTTTACTTTCCTGAATAGATCTAGAGATCCAAAAGGTAGATACATTAAATCTAAATCAGACCTTTCAACCAAGGTTCCTTCTGATCTTTTTGGGGGAAGGAACATTCCACTCATAAGCTCCACAGACCGATATCGAAAAACAAGAGCTAGCTCAACTCAAAGAGCTAAAATAGTCTCTAAATAGACTAACACAGGGAGCACCATAGAACAAGAAATTGAAGCATTAGTCATATTGGGACAGGAGGCAAGACCACTCAAGCCTTCCGCAGAACCAAACAATACAACCTTTGCTTTTACACCACCACCAGAAGATCCTAACTTTGAGGACATCATAGACACTAAGAAGGTGAATATTTTGTTTGGTAGTTCAACCAACGTAATTATCTCTCAATCTGACACAGAAACCTTGGCACCAATAGTCTCAACCGGCTCGAGTAGAGTCCTAGACATCCAATCAATAGGAAGACCCTTCCATCAAAGGGAAACATTATTCTCTTCAAAGATAAAACCACTTAGGTACTCTCTTTTTGGAAACCAAACCAATATGGATGATCAGGAGGACCATAACAATGTAAGACACAGGTAGGAAGAAGAAACTGGAAACCAAACCGAAACTACCTTCGGGTTTCCAATTTTGGACACCACTCCAAATGTCAACATGAAGAATATTCCTCTCTCAACACTGCCTACCTTTTACGGTAAAAATAGTGAATATCTAGACACCTTCCTATTTGAATTTGAAATCTTGTGTAGGAGCTACAACTACGTACAAGATGCCCAGAAACTGAAACTTTTTCCTGCAACCCTCAAAGACTCTACACTAAGATGGTTCATGGGGTTGGGAGAATCCAGTATTAGGTCTTGGGAAGCCATGAAGGATATATGTCTTAAAAAGTACTAAGACTACTTCAAGACCAAAGAGTCTCATAATGACATCTTTAAAATCCAACAGTTAGAAGACGAGACCCTTGAAGATTATATGAAAAGATTTGGTTATATCTCCCAAAAGACAAAATACCATGACCTCCCAGAAGATGCGATTAGGCCTCTTTTCCTTAAGGGAATTTCAAAAGAATATCTAGAGATGCTTAACCTGATGGCATCAGGTGACATCTCCCATAAACCATTTTCCAAAATATGTGAAATGTGTAAAAATTACTCAAGGAGTAGAGACAAAATAGAAAAGAATGTTTGGGACCCTTATAATAGAAACTTAAAACCAGTTAGTTCAGGTGGTATCACAAGAGCAGAGATAGGAAACCTTTTAGAAAACTTCAAGACAGATATCTTAAGCACAATAGGTTCCCAATTGGACACCCTTAAAATTAAAAAGAAACAAGAGGAGGAAAATGCAGCAATGAGCATATATTGCCCAAGATGCAGGAGGAAGCATTCCTCAAGGGAATGCCCATTAGATAACATTTCAGTTTGTGGCTTCTATATAGAAGACCATTCGACTGAGAAATTTCCATCATTTCCCGGTTTATTAGCCATCTATAGGAGTGGAGATCTTGGGGAGTCTTCTTATGCACCTAGGAGGCCATGGTAGTCTAGGAACCAACCCACATACCCAGATCTACAATCTCAAGTTCCACCCTATTATCAACAACAAAAATAGTGGAACTCACCAAGTTGGAAAAACTGGTCTACTCAGTACCAACATCCTTGGCCTCAAGGATGGAGAGGAGGGTATAACCAAGGAAATCCTCAAGCTCCACCTGTCCCTATGTCCAACCATCCTTATCCTCAGTTTCCACCAAACAATCTACAGCTTCTGCCAGGTTTTGTTCCACCACCTTTACCTCCTATTCCACAACAACAACTGCTACAATATAAGAATGCAAGCTCTCTAAGACCAACACTATTACCAACACAACCAGTGTCGAATCCCAATAATATGCCCCCTCAACCTCTTCAAAATGTTGAGATGCAGGCCTTCCCGACGTATGTCATTACTCCTGTTCCATTACAGGAAATTCAACTAAGATCAGGAAAAGTTCTGGATAGGCAGAGACCTTCAGTAGTCATCCAAGAACAAGAACAAGAAGAAACAACCAAACAACCCACGGATGACACTCGGTGGGAAGATGTTATTATCCCGAAGAACCAAGAACCCAAGCTTTCGCAAAATGAACCTTCACAAATTACAAAGGTCCCTCCTTATCCAGACTAATTGGTAATCGAGAAACCTACCACCCGACCGGAATTTGACATCTTGAATGAATTGAAGAATATTTGTGTCAAGATTCCCCTGCTTCAAGCCATTAAAGACATTCCAATCTACAGTAAGGTAGTCAAATAATTGTGTATTAAGAAGCCAGGTAGGAAGCAAAAGGACCCTCCTACGATACATTTGGTAGGAGGACTTCCTGAGTACATATCAGAGCAGCCAAAACTAGCAAAATATGGGAACCCAAGAAACCCCGTAGTAACCATAAATATTAATGAGGTCTCCATTGGAAACACTCGCATAGACCTAGGGGCAACTATCAATGTCATGACCGTTACTACCTTGGAACAATTACAGTTACAACCTCTTCTTCAGCCTACCCCAACCATTTTGGAATTAGTAGATAAGACTAGGGTTATACCTGAAGGGATTTTAGATGATATCATGGTTACTTTAGCCTCATGGGAGTACCCAGTAGATTTTCTTGTCATTCACTCAAAGGATCCTACCAAAGGCCATCCCGTCATTTTGGGAAGACCTTGGCTAGCCACAACCAATGCATTTATTGCTTGTAGAGAGGGAGAAATGACCATCTCAAATGGTCTCTCTATCCAGAAGCTCACCATTTACCCTCCAGCTCAACCTATTATGGAGAATCTATGGTGGCTTGAATGTACATAGGAGAATGAGGACTGGGAAGAACCAGTATTTCCAAGTAACCATGCCTGGGCACTTTAGGAGCACACAACAGAAAATGTGCTAAACCAATTTATTTATGTTATCGCATGTGTGGATTTTCCACAGTCTTTTCCCCAATTTGAGTACATGTTTGGGGAATAATTTCAGGAACAATTGGACCCATCCATTTTGTCTTCGATATAGATGAGTCTGCCATGTCTTATACTATGCCCTATGAGATTAGTCCAGGGAGATTTTTACATATAAATTATGGGCTAGATACAGACCAACGATAACACTTAGTAGATATCCTTAAAGAACAATCAGGAGCATTTTCCTGGGAATACACTGACATGAAGGGTATACACCCCAACACATGCATCCATCACATATGTACCCAGGGGGAAGTAACACCTGTTAGGCAACCCCAGAGAAGGATGAACCCAACACTCAAAGATATAGTCAAAGAGGAGATCCAAAAGTTGTTAAATGTCGGATTTATTTATCCCATCTCCGATAGTAAGTGGGTATCCCTGCTTGTAGTGGTTCCAAAGAAAGTGACTGGGAAATGGAGAATTTGTGTTGATTTCTGGGAACTCAACAAAGCCACTCTGAAAGATTACTTTCCTATCCCTTTCATTGACCAAGTTCTAGATACCTTTTCTGGAAAGAAGTATTTTTCCTTTTTAGATGGGTACAGCGGGTACAATCATATTCTTATAGCACCCAAGGACCAGGACAAGACTACCTTTACTTGTCCTTGGGGCAACTATGCCTATAGGGTCTTACCATTTGGATTGTGTAATGCTTTTGCCACATTTCAACGAGCAGTATTAGGGATATTTTCCGATCTTATTCATGATTGTGTGGAGGTCTACATGGATGACTTCACAGTTTATGGAAACACTTACCAGGAAGCCTTAGACAACTTAGAAAAGTCCTCATCAGATGCCAAGAAATAAACCTATCTCTAAGTCATGAAAAATGTAAAAATTTGTTAACTGAAGGAGTGGTTCTAGGACATCATGTTTCATCTGAAGGAATAAAAGTCGATCCTGCAAAGATTGAGGTCATCGTCAGACTTCCACCCCCCAAGAATCAAAAAGAGGTGAGAATCTTTCTTGGACATTCCGGATACTACCGATAGTTTATTGAAAATTTTACAAAGATTGTTGCACCTATGTTTGGATTACTAATAAAAGATGTTGATTTTGTTTGGACTAAGCAGTGTCAAACTGCCTTTGAAACCCTGAAAGCTAAGCTGTCTGTGGCACCAGTTCTTAGAGGGCCCAATTGGACTATCCCATTTCATATATCCACTGATGCCTCTGACACCACAATAGGAGGGGTATTAGAGAAGAAAGAGGACCAGCAGTTCTATGTTATTTATTTTGTGAGCAAGAACTTATCCCCTTCCGAGTTAAACTACACAGTTACCGAGAAGGAATTCTTGGCAGTTGTTCATGCTATCAACAAGTTTTGTCATTACATTACAGGTTACAAAGTATTCGTACATACAGATCATTCTGCCATTAGATTTCTCATGAACAAACCCATAACTAATGGTCGAGTGACTAGGTGGCTCATGTTATTACAAGAATTTAATATCATTGTGCTTGACTGACCTGGAAAGGATAATGTGGTAGATGATTTTATTTATCGAATAAAAAATGTGGATGATGATATCCCTGTAGATGATAGTTTCCAAGACATGCACCTATTTTCCCTTTCTGTCAATACTCCATGGTTTGCAGATATGGAAAACTATCTGGCTACTAGGAAGTTACCGTCTCATTTGTCACCTCATGAAAAGCAGAAAATTATTACACAGAGTGTTAATTACTCTTGGGTTGGTCATGACCTTTTTCACACAGGTCTTGATTTGATTATTCGTAGATGTGTCCGAGAGGATGAGTTACCAGAGATACTACGAAGTTTTCATGATGGACCATGTGGTGGCCATTTTTCTGACAAACATAGAGCATATAAGGTGTTACACTCAGGTTACTATTGGCCTAGGATTTTTAAAGATGTTGCCAAGTATGTGAGAAGTTGTGATAATTTCCAAAGGATAGGAAGACCTACGTCAGCTGACAAAATGCGCTTGCGTGCCCAAGTTATGATAGAACCCTTCGAAAAATGGGTCCTTGACTTTGTAGGACCAATTTCACCCATGTCTCGTAAAAAGAACTATATTTTGGTTTGTATGGACTATGTCACCAAGTGGGTAGAAGCAAAATCCCTATTCATGGCTACAGAGAAGTTTGTTTTCGAATTCATCTAGGAAGACATCTTTACCCGCTTCGGTGTCCCTTGAGAAATTGTTACAGACCAAGGCACTCAATTCACTTCCAAGATGATGAGAGAGCTAACAGAGAAATATGGGATTAAACACCGTAAATCTTCTCCATACCACCCACAAGCCAATGGTCAGGTAGAATCTACAAACAAAGTTCTAGAAGCCATCTTGACCAAGACTATTCAATTAAATCATCGGGATTGGGCTGATAGGCTCCCAGAGGCTTTGTGGGCATACCAGACCGCCTGGAGAAATACCACTGGGCATACTCCTTATGAGCTAGTGTATGGGAAACAAGTACATCTACCTATGGAATTCCAAGTAAGGACCTTCCGTATTGCCGCAGAATTAGGATTGAAATTAGATGAGGCTCAGAAGCAATGAGCCCTACAATTGAATGAGTTGGATGAAATCAGGAAAGATGCCATCCAATGAACAATATTAGTCCAAAACCAGAGGATCAAGTGGCATGAACAGTTTATTAAGAAGAAACACTTCCAACCTGGTGATTGGGCTATATTGTTTGAATCTCGTTTCAAAATCTTCAAAGGAAAACTCACCACCCAGTGGTTGGGCCCTTACGAGGTAGACACTGTATATGACAATGGAGCTGTAAAAATTAAAACAATTGATGATGGACAAGTCTCCTTTGTAGTAAATGGAAACCGACTTAAATTTTATCATGAGCCCATTTCCAAAGAGGATTTTCTATAGGTCATGTCAACAGAAAAGGCATTGTCCTTAGTAGATGGGGAAGTCCCCTCTTGTTCTTGAAAAATTTTCTGAATTTTCTACTGTATATATGTAAATAGTTTTTGAATTTTGTTAATAAGGCAATCCTAGAGATTTCTATAAGTATTTATTTCACCAGGAGTAGATAGTTTCAAGGAAATATAAAAGAAGGATTTTTCTTCAAAACATTGTTACACTTGAATTTTTATGTCTGCTAAGCATCAAATGAATATTAACTTACTGTAATTAGCCATATTTTTGGAAAAATTCTCATTTTTTATGGCATTCTAAAGCAGTTGCTCTTGAAACTCTTCACCACTGTATAAGGAAGTGATACCATAACTATCAAGCCTAGAGGTCTCTCGTACAGTTTTTCAAAGAAACCTGAGTAAGTGAGTAAAGTGTATTTATCAAAGAGTAACAAGGAGGTCTGATTGGTAGTTAATCATGGAAACATCACAATAACTACAAAAGAAGAAAGTGAGTTGAGCCTAGAGATGATTTTCTGTTCTTTCTCAATGGTACCATCCACTACACACTAAATAGCTTGATTATATCATATCTTTAGATAGGCCATGTCTGCTTAAGTACCCCTTACATCAGGACAATCACTAAGTAATATAATGGAAAGTCATCCTCTAACATAAATACCATCCCATTTAAAAAATAAAAAATAAAAGACAAAGGTGTTTTCAGAGTTGTCCCCCCATCTTCTTGCATAAAGCAATCTTATACTAAAATCTTAAAAGATGGAGGGCTAGTCTGTAAGGGTGTAAGAGGCTAACCCGTCGGGATACTGAACAGGTCTGCTGGTAGTGGGTACCAGCCTGCGGTATGACTAGGTAAACCCGTCGGAGTACTGAACAGGCTTGCTGGCAGCGGGGCATTCTACCTAGCGAGGATGGTAATTTGACAAAAAAATAAATAATAAATTTAAACTTGTCCTGATGTACAGCATTACTTGCAGACAAAGCTGACATGAAGTATGTATGGTTAAGCTAAGGTTAATGAACTCCATAAACTTGTCATTGGGAAATAACTCTAAGACTATCTTGAAACTCTCTTGCCTACCTCTTCTTATCTATATATAGGATATCTTATCCTATAGGTGGGGCCATCTTCTAACCATCTCGTCAGACCAATCTGTGAAATTTATCTTTACACTTGACATACTATAAATCTTCGGCTATCAAGGGAACTGACTGGTTTCCTATACTTTTGATATTGAGGTGTCACGATACTTAGGTGTGGGGGAAGGGTTTGTGAGCTGACAAATGATCATTGCCTGGAGAAATAAATCTTTGCAAGAATTTTTGTATTATTTCCATGATATAGGTTATTACATTAATAGTCATTTTAATTTTGAAGTGTTAAACTCTTGTGTGCTATAAATTCCTGAACATATACTTAACAGACCACTTTATCGGTTTATTTTTCATTACAAGTTGTACATTGTAGGATTGGCATTACATGTCTTATGCTTGCTATAACATTTTCATTGTAGGTTTGACATTACATGTCCTATGCAAGAGGATTGAGTGAGCATGATGGCAAAATCAACAACAAGGGAGCATTCTACCTCTGCTCATTAACCACTGTGATTGTTAAAAACATTTCAATATTGCAGGTTATCCATTACAGGAGGTAAAAATGTGTTTAACACAGAGGTGTCGTATGAAATGTCGTATGAGTTGTCGAACGAAGTGCCATAAGAATTACACACCAGTAACTGTCCACAATTCCAGGTAACCAAGAATCAATGACATTCAATTAAATTGATTGTAGGCAATTAAGAGTGAGGATGCAAACTTTAGAAATGTTCATGATCAAATTTCCAAGTCAAAAGACTTGGACATTGATCTAACTGTGCATCATTAAACTTGCCCCCAAAAATGTGCCTTCGAATTCGAAAATTACCACACATGGCAGCTCGTGCGCACATGTTTGCAACCAACTCCACCATAGGTGCATTCAGATATGGGTTGGGTAACCTATTATCCCAATTCACCTTGCCATTTTCCTTGCCCTGTGTTAAGAAATCGCGCTCAGCCTCTGCCATTTCTTCCCATGTTCAAATCGTATTCGGCCCGTGCTCAATTCGTTCCATCCCTTGGCCCGATCGCACCCTCTCTTAGTGAATTTTTCCTCTATCCATCTCTTCACCTCATCACAATGCCCAAAAGGTATGAACCCACTTCCTATGCAAATATTTTTGCCATTCCTGAATTTGCACAATGCAGAGAGGTGTTTTTGCGTGAAGGCTAGGGGGCATTTTTGTCTAACTTGCAGGGCCACGATGATGGCATCTCCATGCAATTTTCCCTCAGTTTCGATGGGAAGATAGCATGTGTGGGGTCTCTATCCTTTGGGGTCTCAGAAGAGTCCATTCATTCAGCCATGAAGCTTCCAAGAATGGGATATAGATGGTTCAAAAACCACCAGTTGTTGCGCTCAAGTTATAACAAGGTTTTTAAGCCCGAATTCCAGACCATTTCAGGAGTAAAAGGATATTCTAAGGAATGATTAAAGGAGGAATTGATCAACCCTCTCATTGTCATCATGAGGTTGATCACATGCGAAAGTAGATATTCCACTTTCAAAGTCTGTCATTTCATATTGCTATCTCATTTTCAGTTCAACAAACCTTTGAATTTTCCCTTCTACTTTCTAAAGAGCTTGGAGAAGATGTCCTCTCAAGTGAGGAAGAATGTAACTAACCCCCACAACAGCCTCTTTCACAATGGCTTAATCAAACTCCTTGTTCTAGCCAAATTAGAGAAACAGGGGCAAACTTGGGATGCATTTATCTATCAATTTGCAAACCCTCACTTGACAATTAAGACCAACAAAAAGCCACTTGGCCCAAGGACTATCTCTCCATCCAAGCCCCGCTCTCCAAGAACTCCAAAGCCCCTTGCACAAACCATCTCTTTACCGGAACAATACAAAAATCTTGTTGATGTCCCTACTTCCTCATTGGGTAAAAATACCAAGAGTAAATATCAAAAGAAACCTATTGTTAACCCCCCAATGCCTTCAATCTCTCTTGATCCCACACCTAAAAAGCTCGAAGAAGTGATTCAACAAGACTTTCCCATCGTTCCAACAAATAGAAGGGGAGCCAATCGATTTGGTAAAGGACCCTTTCAAAAGAGTACCCAGAGGACAAGAACAAAACCTTATGCAAAACCCCTACCTGCTTCGGATCCTATCCAAGTGTCTGTTGATCTTGAGAGCCCTCACAAGAGACTTAGGGAAGTTTTTGCGGATCGATTAAAGCCACAAAGAAAGACAAAATCAGAACCTACCTCTCCTTATCAATCCCCTCTTACTCCTACTTCAACCATGCCCACTCTAGATCCTAAAAATGATATATTGTCCACATCTCTCAAAAGATCTAAGCCTTCCTCCTAGATCATTGATTCTACCCCAGCCATTAAGAAGCTACAAAAAGAGAATTCTCAGCTCCTCCAACGGTTGGAAGAAAGGAAGACAATAGACACACACCTTCATCATGATAATGCAGTCCTCCAAGCAAAGGTAAACTCCCTTCAACAGTTGGTTGATGAGATGACCAAATCCAACCGCAGCCTTAGAGCACAGCTGAAGCAACACAAGAAGCATAAGACAAAGTCTTCACAGCAAGAAGGAGAAGTTTCAAAAGTTGATCCTCCTCACCAAGCTTAGTCACGAGGGGTAATTTCTTTTTTGTTTGCAGTGGGACCTGCAAAATCGTAAGTGTGGGGATAATGTTGGGCCCGAGATATGATCAGTTTTATGACGTTTATTAGATACTTTTGTCGAATATATATATATATATATATATATATATATATATATATATATATATATATATATATATATGTGTTTNTCATGTTTTGGAGAAGTTTTTGAATGGATATTGTGCCAAAATGCTATGATCCACACCAGGTATGCATAATTCGTGTTTTATAATGATCTTGAGTATGATTCAATATGATTTTATGTTTTTAGAGATCTAATTCACATTTTTTGGTGTTAAAGGGCAAAATCGCATCATGTTTCCGCTTCTGGCACTCAGTCTGACACTCCATCTGGTACTCAATCCTGTAGTTGGTTCGGCACTCCGTGATGGGCGAATCAGGAACATGGGTTTTGCTTGTGCTTGCCCCCTCCAACTACTGAACTCTTGACAACTCGGTTTGGTTTGTTGAGCAGGGTGATTATTGGCCCGCTCCATTTCGGCAGTTAGGGCACCATTAATGTAATTTACTGTTTATAGAAGAGGTTTGAACCTCCAATGGTCGACCTCTTGGTCTGTAAAGCTTATAAATACCACCGTGGTGGTCATACAATAGTTAAGAAGCTGAAGAAGTAGTGTGTTAGAGACAAATACATTTTTCTTCTGTTTTGCCATTTTCCATTGCCAGAATTATATAAAACTGTGTTTTGAGTTTTAATGGTGAAATCAATTTGTTGAGTTTGTGGTGTGCCTTTGAGAAGTGACCATGACTAGTTGGGGGGGGCACCAGCAGTCTGGTAACTTTTCTATGTGTTATTTATGAATTTCATAGCTTAGATGTCTTTTATTTTATTTCATGTATATGAAATTGCTATTTTGTTTCTTTGTCATATAATTTGTTGTTATAGTTTAACTATGTGAGTTCTCTTTTGCGGGTTAGTATGAAGGCTTTTGTTAATATGCAGTAACTTTGTAGTTAGTAGGAACAAGTTTGCAAACTTATACACTAACCCCGTGTGCAATTAAATATTAGATTGTATTTTATTTATGCTTTTAAAATC
>ML833144.1:38176-55767 GCA_009831015.1 Picea engelmannii
CCACCAAGATAGAGGGGAACCTCCTTTCATCTAAAATTGAGCCTTTTGCTAACCCGAGGGGGAGAATAGACACTAAGGAGAAAATAGTACACAATGCTGAGCATACTTCAGATCTATGTACCAGTATCAACAAACTACAAGCCTCCATGGATAGCATCATAAAGAATCAAGAAGAAATGATGAGCATGATTTTCAGATTTGAAAAGTCTCAGATCCAAGCACCCAGGGCCCCGTACAAAGGACAATTCCAGAAAGGGAACCAATTTTACAAGCCAAAGAATGCGCATGAAGTTCCAAATACATTGGCCCCTACAAACATTGTTGATGAAAGTCCCTGGTGCCTGGAGTGCAGTAAGGCACATTGGGAACATGAATGTCCTTATAATGCTGGCCATCAAAAAGTCAACAATATGGATTGCTTCATGGAGTTTCCTCAGATAAATATCACAGATATAGAACATCAAGAGGCCATGAAGAAAGAAACTAGAGCAATAAGAATGGCTGTAATAAACAACCTGGATCAGGAATCATGAGAAAAGCTAAAGAAACAAGAAGTTCAGGTATACAGAAGGAAGAACTCGAAGCAACCTACAGCTGATCAGGAAAAACCCCCACCCCTGGAGGTGCTTCTTCCTAAGACATCCAAGGCTGGTAAGGTTGACCTAAATTTTGACTTCGAAGGGGTGTTATCAAAGATGCATGTAAATGTTCCCCTAAGAGAAGAAATCAAGATCCCATCCATCAAGGAACACTTTGATACTTTCTTTTTGGGATTAGATGAACCTATGGACCACCCTATTATGTTGCAAGTTGATCATTCCAGGGTCCAATATGGTGAAAACCCTCATTTCTTTATGACTTTGACAATGAACAACAAAAATCTTAACAATTGCATGCTAGATACACGTGCTGGTGCCAACATAATGTTAGTTAAAGTCATGCAACAAGTGGGTTTGAAGGTCACACAACCTTACAGGAATGTGTGTGGTTTCGAATCTAAAGCAATACCCACACATGGGGTGGTTGAAAATGTTGAAGTGCGCCTGAAGGAGTATTCAGAGAAGACACTCCTCATTGACATTGTGGTGGTTGATGTCCCAGATGTGTGGGGAATGTTGTTATCTATAAAGTTTGGTGCAATGTTAGGCGGCTCCATTGAGATGGACCTCACATTTTTGCGATTACCTTTGAAAAATGGAACAGTAGGATGTCTACTCAATGTGCCAATAACTGGGGACCATGTGCAGGATATTGTTCATCCCATCAATAATGACAAAGTGCAGAACAAGATGATACAAACTCTTCAGAAATATTCTCCAGAAGACATGCCCTTTGCAACAGAGGAAGACTTTGATCAGATCGAATGGCCCAAGAAAGAGGAATACCAACAACTTCTAGATTAATTCAAGAACAAATAAACTGGGATGGTCAAGATATTAAAGAAACATGAAGATGACGTACAAATCCACCCGTCTCAACAAGAAGTTTTTGCAGTAGAAGCCCACCTACCTCCCTTAGTACAATACACCAGGGTTGTTCAGGGAACGACCAAATACAAAGTTAGAAAGTGTAAGGAGGGAGATATGGTATGGATGTGGGATACTCAGAAAGGAGAGCCAACTAATGTAAAAGGAAGCACACAGTCATGGTTCAGACCCTTCAAAGTTGGAATGGAATCAGTTGATAACTCATACTACTTGTCCATTTTGGAAGGAAGAAGGCACCCATTACCTATCAGAGGGCACCTCCTTAAACCCCACCAAGGTGGGGGGACCTGACTTCACAGGTAAGTAAAGGTAAGTAGGCATTCTTTGTGTATTATACCATTTTCATTTCATGTTATTTTTCTTTCACATTTGCATATTGATTGTTTTATTTCAGTTTATATATATGTCTATATATGCTGGGGTGGCATTACCACCCCATTTTTGTTATTGATGCCCCTATCGAGTTGAGCAGGTTTGCAGGTTATGCCAGAGATGCTAAGGTTCTCATGTGCTCTACGGTGAGCACAGGTCCCCAAGTTGGAGCCAGAGGTCATTCCCAATTTCTAGGGATAACTAGGAGATCATGTCTCGAGGCCCACAGGTCCTAGAAATGGAGTACCGAGAGCAGGATTGACCTGAGCATGGCCCTAGAGGGCCCATCCTTTTCTTCTTTCATCAGATTCATCTTGTTAGCAGCAACAACATCCATCTCCATCAGCTTGGTCTTGTATCGGAGAAGGCTCTTGCTCCATGAGGTAATTGGTCCATGTATCATGGTATGTGTCACTTTTGATCATTATAAGCTTCGAATATATGCGTCTGACTCCTTTTATTTCTGACGGCTACTTGGATCTTACATTAACCCACCTGACCATTTTTGTGGAGATTGACAGGGTGTCCTAGCAAGCCTATACCCATGGGTCTTGGTTTGCCACCGTAGGGATTTCTGAAGAGCCATCATCCACTCCCATCATACCACCACTTTTCTATCTTATCTCCCACTCATCTGTCCCTTTCCCCTTGTCCGGGAATTAGGATGATCTGTTTGTGGGGTTTCACCTTATCTCGTGGGAAGAAGGGGCTAAAGGCTCAGAAGGTAAAATTAGCTGGTAAAAGATAAAAGCCTAGAAATAAAACCTTGAGATGCCTCGCCCAGGGATCTCCAAGAAGGCAATAAAAGGCCTCTCAACAAGAAACAAGAGGGACCCGGAAAATAATAAACAAGACCTAGCCAAGAGGATAGGGGGTCCAATCTCGAGCCAACCTATTATGTTCATGGGTACCTAACATCATGACATTTCCACCATCTGGTTACCACGCCAGGGCAATGACCTTTGGTTGCATGGCCAAGGGAAAGGGGTTCTCATCACGAGCCAACCTTATTATATCTATGAGCCAACCTTATCATATCTGTGAAAGTACTTCTGGGTAACATTGTCAGCTCTGGTCACCATGCCAAGGCAGTGTCCTCTGGTTAGCCCTTGAATAAAAAGAAAAAGAAGAAGAAAAAGAAAATAAAGGAAAGAATAAAGGCAAGAAAGGGCTTGGAAAAAATTGCATCCATGACGGATACAACTCGCCTTCTACAAAGACACCCACAAGTAATATCATGCATCCTTGGCTCTCACTCTACCTCTATGTCTGGACATCCCTTAGCCACATCACCTCATTTACATGGCTTGGATGAAACCCCTTGGAAACTTTCCTTTCCTTATGGATACTAGCCCAATAGGGTGTCTTGTCCTTTTTCTCAACCTTGTATTGTAGGTTTTTGTAATGTCTTTGAGCTATTGGATGATATATCAGGGTTTTTATGCATATGTTTGATAATATTAGTGATGAAATGTGATTAACATTGCTATGATCCCTGTGACTAATGAGCCCATGGAGGGCGTATTTTTTGATGTGCAGGACTATGCCCGACGGACATGTACCGTTTGGACCGGTACACATGGGGAGATGATTAGTTTGGACCCCCATGGGGCTGAAGAGCCCATCAGATGGTTATTGAGAACCCGTCAGAGGGGTAGAGACAGGACAGTGTTTGACCGAGGTTTTGCACCGGGGAAGAAGAGGACGTTTCAACAAAGGCACTTTGGTAGAGCCCGACCTAGGGGGAATGACCCCTTTTCAGTGGAACGTTGGCCTTGGAAGGCTTAGAGTACCCCCATCCTTACCATGATGTCATCCAGCTTCATGGTCATTCTTGGAGGTAGATTGGGCAGCAGTGGCACATGTGGCATGTTGGAAAGACCCCTGGGGGGTCAACATTTTTCTCCTGGATGCCTCATCTGCCCTAAAAGGGTCTAGCGCCTCCCTTGAAGGGGATTTTCCCTTTATTACAGCTCATTTAGTGTTTTAATTTGACATTTTAATGTAAAAACAATATGATTTTGGTTTAGAGCCTTGTCGACGAATTTTTATGACCTAAATTTAATTAAAAGTCATTGATACAATATATATTGAGGAGTTTTATCCTCATTTTGACATAACTCACAACTCACTGTCCTAGTGAGATCTGATTTTTGCGCCCTTGTTGGGTATTTGTTCTCTTTGAGTGAGGCGCACTTGTTGAAGGAAGGCTTTTCTTGGCATTTTTGGCATTTCTCTTGAAGGAAGGTTTACAACTAGGGTTTGCAATGCTATTTCATCATGATATGTAAGTGTTTTTTCTGCAAAACTTCTTAATTGAATGGTTGTAGTCTTATATTCTTGCATTGATTATAAATTTTGCTGATTTTAAAACCTTAGGGGACAAACACACAAGTAGGTCATTGTCTCATGTCCCCTAAAAGAGAAATTTCCAGCCATTGAAGAAGGAAGGAAGAGCCTAGCCATTGCTACACTCTCATTGCTTCTTCCCCTATGCTAGCCGTCCCTTTAAAAGTCAAGAAGGAGGAGATGTCCCAGGCCTAGGTTATCTACACCTATGGTTGTCCTGCTTCTAGGGTTTGGTGATAGGGCCTTGCCTTTGCAACACTCTCCCTCACCACACTCTCTTGTCTTGATTTATCTTTTATGCTAGTCGTTTTGCCAAGTTAAACCTAAGGAAGGAGGAAAGAGCACGAGGCCTTGCTTAAGAAACACTAGAGTGAGCCTCTTTCCCCTAGGGTTTTGTTTCTAGAGCCCTGCCATTGCATCACTTCATAACTCTTCCCTCTAGTCCTTAGCCTTTTCCCTTCAACCTTGCGTCCTCCCTTGATTTGACTCCATTTACCCTTAGGCACTGATCTTAGGTCTCCAACGTTGAAGTGATAGTGGTCAAACAAACTCTTAAAACTCTTATAAATTGAAACCCTAACTAACTACTAACCCTAATAAGTCTAACGTCATCCTTGGTTATTCCATCTTGACACAAAAAGTTTTCTTCATAAGCAATTAGATGATGGTTTAAGAGGATTTATTGAGTAAGGGATTGATTGGATACACTGTTTTCTACATGATCTCGATATTTATTGATGAATTGATATTGTTCCATTGCTATATTAATAAACATGGATTTCGTCAATATCTATTATCATAATTTCTAAAATATTGATATCAGATAGTTATATGAAGTACTAACCCATTGAATCATAGCCTACATGTATTGTTTTTCTGTTGCTTTGTTCTAGGCAGATGTTCTCATTCGGGCCTACACTTCATTATTGGTTGTTTAGCCGGACTATCTGCTCTTGGTGGTAACCTGTGAAGAGGGAAATTTATTTTGACCTTTATACCTTAGCCTCTTCAAAACCCCGGGTTACCGGGGATGTCTTCCCTGGGCCTAAGCTCCCTAAAGATAAATAACCTCCCCATTGTGGTGACATTGGGTGGGGTAGGTTCCTTTTACGCCAGTTTGGCCTCTATCTTCTAGCCTCTTGACCTAGCTACAAACTGTGCGATAACAAGAACTTGATGGAAATCTGGGTTCTAACTAGGGTTCCCATGAAGGGTAGGCATTACTGAACCAATTACAACATGAAAATGGAGTGGCTAAGGTCGCAACCTGTCGGGTTCGAACCTAAGACATAATGTTGGCAGTATGGATGGTTAATAATGCGAAGTGGAAAATGCAGGTAAAAATCTATCCCTATAATCTAGTTTAGTAACATATACCTCAAGTGTAGTGGATTTGACTATCTTCATAAAAAAAACGTCCCTAGAATCATGTCAACACAAGTAAATTAGATTCCAAGGTTAAAACGCATAGTGAAATCTCAAAAAAGAAAATACTTTTGAATTTTTTGGATATGATATATGAAAAATAAAAAGCACTCACACCACACACCTATGTACAAGGCACTACAAATATTGATGGTTTACACAAAGTAGAGCCCCTTGCAAGGCTCAGGCCAATGATTTTTTTCATAATCAATGAACTCATGAGCCATTGTCGACATCACATGGCTTACCATGCAGGGGCCATGCCACATAGGAATGGATCTCTGCAATCGAAGATCCTCATCATGAATGGTTTCATGAGATATGACAAATCCTTGATGGGACCTATCAATATGGGAAGGAGGTACAAAAAAAAAATCTTCGAAGGAAGGGGAAGCAGAGAATTCAATGGCATGTTCCAAAAAACATAACCAAGGCTGAAAATGGTCAAGACTAGGAGGTCTACTGGATTTCCTAGCAAATTCCCCCAGTCTCGGATCACGACTGACCATGTTAACTCTCATCGGTTTTGAATCAAGACGAGATGATTGATTCATCACCTCATCCTTTGGATTTTCTATGGAATCCATGACTTCCATGATGGTATCTTCTGAAGGCAACTTAAAATCAAGGGAGTCATGTGAACTTAGAGAGTTGACAACCCGTATGGGCGCAATAGGATGATGACACTCCATATGAGGATGGAGTTGGTGACCTGTATTAATATATGTTTATGTGATCATTGGATGAACAATCTCAACCATGGTGAGTGGCATGGATGCTCCATATGAATCAACATCCTCAAGACAAGGTACCACCCAAGGATTAAAACACCTGAGGGATCCATTGGTAGATGAGGGAATCATGTTGATGGGTGTGATGATTGTAGTAGGAGATGGCGGGGGAATGGGGAATATACCCATAAGAAAAGGATATTTGAACATCCCCACACCAACGTTCAGAGTAGACTGTGTGGTATCACTGACAAAGGGTACATTAGACCTCGCATTGGATCTAATGTCTTGGGTACAAAATGCAAGCTGATCAATGGTAAAAATTTTCCCTTAGTGAGGGAAGTATAGGACCCTAAATACTGATGAGACAACGACGATCATCTCATAGACCCAAGTGTGCCTGAGTAATAGATTATACTCAGAAGGTGCATCGTTAACCTCCACAGAGACAAAGATAGTCTTTCCACCTAACTCAATGGGTAAGGCAATGATGATTCCATGAGGTTGGAACATATGTTCGTTGAAGTCTTTTATAATTTTGGAAGATGTATCAAGCTTATGAGATCCAAGGGATTTCCAACAAGAAATATACATGATGGAAGTTGAGGCTCCTACATCAACAACCATTTGAAAGATATTTTTACCCATTGTTTGCACTTTAATTTGGAGGACTACTTGATGGGAGAGATTATGAGTAACTTGACTAGTCTCAATGGTGATCAATATCAAATCCAAGGGATCAACCCTACCTATGTCCGAGAGAAAGGCTTTCCGCTGCGTGGGGCAACTTTGGATAACTTCAAGCGCACACATGGAACAAGGTTCTTGGGCTAGGTCTTCCAAAATAATGTAGTTGTGGGCAGATCATGTGTTGGTGTTATGCATCGTACGTCGAAGAACACCCTTTGGGGGGTGAATTAGTGCATCAAGAAATGGCTTCTCTATCTGGAGAGGGCCACTAGGCTGGGATGAAGATGATGCTTCTAGGGCAACATTCAAAGGCTCGAGAATGTCATAATTCTTGGACCGCGTATGCAAGTTGATCATCTGGTCACACATGAACATATAAGCATTTGAGGAAGACCCCTCATAGGGAGGGGTACCTGCCATGCCCCCTTGCAGAGGGGCATGATTTGTGGCAACCATGCTTTGAGGTTGAGGGGGGAAAGGATGTGTTAAGACAACAGAGTATTGGGGGGACCGATTTTGTGCCAAAAATATGTGGATTAATCCTTTAGAGGACATTGATGAGTGGGATGGTCCTCCCTACAGATCGTGCAAAGGAACTGATCTTTCCTCTTCTCCTTGGTTTCCCCCTCCTGGGTATTCTAGGTGGGAGCAATCCCTTTCTTAGATATGGAATTTTTCTTTTTGTTTCGTTTATTTTTTCCTTAAGGTTGCTGAGGATTCTTCAGTTGTGTGGACTGCACTGAATGCACCTCAGAGGTATGAGAGGGAACTACAACAGTTTGAGTACTAGTGCTAGTAGCTGACGGGTATGATGTAATTGACATATGACCCATTTGGTAATATAATTGGTTCATAGACACATGGAAAACATAACCAACCACACCATTGGCATGGGGTCCCAGGTTTGGCTTCCTAGGATCTGTTGATGATAGAGGAGCATTTGGAATGATATCATATAGAGTAGATGACTGAGAATAGATCAATTCCAAATTTTGGGCACTCATGATAGCTTGCTCCTCGGTGGCAACTCCAATCATAGCTACATCTCTGTAAATGGGTGGTAGGAGGGAATTATTGAACCACTCTGTAAGGAGTTTGTCTAGAATCTGAGTCTTAATCATCCTATGCCATCTCCGCCACTCATGAATATGATCGAAAATGTGAGTGGCATTGTTTTGACGCAGAGAAGTCAAAATATCAGTCCCTATCTCATACTGAATAGGAAGTTGGTAGTGCCTTAAAAACGCCATATCCAGGTCATTTAAGCTTATAAAAGAACTTCCTTTGAGTTCAATATACCATTTTGCAGCAACTCCAGTCAAGTATCTATGAAAAAGATGCAATCTTACACTGCCATCCATCAACAATTTGGATGAACACCAGAAGTGGTAAGTCATGATGTGTGTAGAGTGGTCCTCTCCCACATTTCCATCAAACTTAGGAATTTCTGATGGTAGTTTGGATGGAATCATCGGCCATGAGGTTTCATGGGATATAGGGTCATTCATTAGCCATGACAAATCCGTTAAGTATAATGTTTCAAGGAAATACAATGCTACAAATGAAGACTGGAAGGGAGGTGAATTCTTTGTTGTCCCATATGGACCTTGCGGTCCCCCTATATTGGTACTGCTGGAAGTTCTAGGGGTTGTTGGAGAGTGAGTTCCTACTGGGATGGTGGCACCTCCATGAGCATGATTGATCCCATAGACAAAAATTCCCCCAAGGGGAAAATGTGGACCCTCTAGGAAATATGTTCCTGAAATTAGTCCCGGGGAAAAAACCCCAGGATTGGATGTGGACACAAAAGGAAAACTTCCCCATGATGAGAAATTTCCTCCAAGGCATGTTCCCCTAGGGAAAGGTGTTCTAACCCAAGGAAAGTCAAAACCTCCAAATGTACTACTACCCCCAAGTTGACTAGGGACAACCCCAAAATCACTAGGAATACTCTGTCCAAAAGGTACACCTACACTTGATGATGTCGGGCCGCTCATTGGATTGGCGGAGGAGCAAGGAGCTCCACTTCCCATGCTGAAACAAAAGCTCGCCCCCCACCAGAAAAGAATCTAGAAGTGGGAATTGATACAAAAGAAATTGGCGTAGGGACACTAGGTATACTAAAGGATGGAGATGACGACACAAATGACATCCCCCAAATTGAGGAACCAAACTAAAAATGTATGGACGGTGTAGGTCTAATGGAGTTAAGGGGTGGAAATGTAGACATTACAGGGATGTTTCCGATGGGATCGCTCCTCATCCCACTTGAGGATGGGATCTTAGGCTCAACTACACTAAAAGACACATTGTGTCCTAACATGGTGGGAGGATGACTAAACAAATAAAAATGCTCACTAATATTACTCAAGAAAATGGATCTTGGAGAGAAAATACTCCAAAAGCCTAAGAGAAGAGAATGGAAGAAATGGAATAATGAAGAGAGAGAGAATGGAAAATCAAGTAGCATAACAATAGCTCAAGATATGGTGAGTTGGGAGTGAGGAGAGGGATCTATTTATACTTGGAGAGGCAAACATCTTTGCCAAGATTTTGAGTAGAAAGTAAGGTAGATTTAAACGATAATCGCCATTTAGATGCATTAATAACCTAATGTGATAGATATAAATTAGTGAGAATATGCCTTCGCAGGTGATACACCTGTGGATAATGATTAGAGAAGTGTGCCATTCTAGTCTAATCCATCTATGAGGGACTCCCTTTCTCCAATTCAGGTTTTGCTTATCTGGAAATAAGAATTGATTGACAAACTCTGTAACTACATGCTCTTTCTTCCACCATTGTTCTCCTCCAACCACCAACCTGCAAGTTTTGGCAATTGTTTGTTCTGTCACCAGCATTAGCAACTTTCCGATCTCCACTTCAAAACCATCGAAGTTCTGTGCAAACGCCATAGAGACTTGTTCTTCCTGACCTTGGAAGGTAGTGAGGAATTCAAACCAGCCAACATCTCTAAATCTATGTACCATCTGTGGATATGCTTCAAGAAGCTCAACACCCTCAGGTTCCAATCTGACCACTTGCCCGCTTCTCTTAGGCACCATAAAACATGATGCTACCACTGGCACTGCTCGGACTCTGACTTTACAACCTGCAACTGTTAACATATAACAGTTCTTCTGAGAAAAACACCTGCGCTTATAATTCAACAAAATCAGAATGACAAGTGACGGGTTCAAATAATGATCTTTGGGAATTGAACAATTTGAAATGAATCACTTGTAGGTACAGGACAATCTGATCATGTAACAGTTTGAATCATAAAATGATTTGAGAGATATCGTGGGACACATGCAAATTCTTAGTCCACGATCTGTGCTATCATAATGAAATCAGGGTGGCAGGTGCATATTAAGGCATGATTATATTTGCGCTACGGGAATAATGTTATTCCAATAACACTATTGATGACTAGAATAGATTTGAATTTGAAAATTCAAATAGGCATATGAAGTGACACATCTTTTAAAACCATGTCTTAAAACTCCAGACTTAAAGAAATTATTCAAAAATCTAAAATGCAAATCATAACAAGCTGAAAACAAGGATTAAAATCAAATGAAAGCTGACAATGAAGTGTAGGTAGGAAGGGTTTAGGATTAGGGTTTCTCACTAATCAAAAGCAAAATTAGAGACTAACATATGCCTTGAGCCTAATCTTTCTGACTGAGATAAAACATCTTTAACTGATGAATTAGGCACATAACCAATTACCTTGGAATATCCAATGAAGACCCTAAAATGTTTAAGTGACTTCACCAAGGCATATGCTTGTTTATCAAACATGGGATACTTTAATTCTAAATTTTGCAAGGCCTGAATCATATATGCAATGGGTTGATCACGACCTTAATCATTTTTCTGAAGTAATACACCAACAATAGTATCTTAAGAAGCAAAAGAGAAAATCTGAAAGTCCTTAGTATAATCTGGGCTAATAAGGATGGGAGCTTCAGATATGGAAGTCTTAATATCTTGAAATTCTTTCTTACTTTCATCATTCCATTCAAACTTAACATCCTTCTTAAGCAACTTATATATAGGTTTCACAATTTCAACATAATTAGGAATGAACCTATGAACAAAATTGGTCTGGCCCAAGAAGGATTGGAGATCTTTCTTTGAAATAGGCAAGGGCACCTTTCCAATTGCTTCAACTCTCTCTGGGTCTAACTTGACCCCATCTTTTGAAATTATGTGGCCCAAGAGTTTACCTTATGTTACCCCAAAGACTGAGTTAGTAGGATTTAGAGAAATTCCAAACTCTCTACATCTTTCAAAAACTTGTTTATGGTGTCCAATGTGAGTTTTGCCATCCTTAGAAAAAATTGTCAAGTCATCCTGTTATATCTCTATTAACCTTCCAATTAACCCTCTAAAGGCATAATCCATATCTCTCTGAAAAGTAGCTCCAACATTTGATAAACCAAATGGCATTCTTAATTATTCAAAGGTACCCAATGGAGTAGTAAAAGTAGTCTTATGCTTATCTTCCTCCTTAAGTCTTATCTGATTATATCCTAAAAAACCATCAACCATGGAAATCATTCTTGATCCTGTTATCCTCTATAGCAAAGTTTCCATCTTGGGAAGGGGATAATGGTCCTTTGTGCATGCAATATTCAAATTTCTGAAATCAATACATAGCCTAAGTTTTCCATTCTTCTTCCTAGCAACAACCAAATTTTAACACCATGAAGAATGTCTTGTTTGGGCTATGATTCCTGCCTCTAGCATTTTTTGTAACTCCTGTTGGACCAAAGGAGATAACTTGGGGTTCATTTGCCTCAATTTCTGTCCAAAGGGCTTAGTTTCTTCCTTCAAAGGAATCACATGCTGAATCACATCCTCCCTATAGACCTTGAGTTCATCATAACTGAAAGCCAAAACATCCCTATATTCCTGTAATAATTTGACAATTTCATTTCTTTCCTCTATAGGGGTAGTTTTTTCTACTTTCACCATCCCAGGTTCTTTTTCACTTCCTATGTTGACCTCCAAGTGGTCACATGGTTTTTCCTTAGACTCTTCTTTTCATTTGTGACCATCTTGTCTATAAAAACTTTTCTCTTGGGCAATTATGTGCCTAGGAACTGGATCTGACTTATTGTCATCTTTCGTATAGTTACAACCCTCCTCTTTTTTATTGACATCAAAATCAAAAAACTCATGCATGTGAGTCAATAATTTAATAACATGTTTATCATCATTAAAAATTTGCCAATGATCCATGTTATCTGGAACTGACGGTCTAAAGATTACTTCCACCGAAATATTTTCCTTAATCAAATCATCTGAAAGTTGAAGTGTGGAAGCAACTACTGCAAGTTCATCAAGCTTATAATTTTGTTCCCTAGGAATAACAATAAGATTCAAAGCATAAAGATAACCAATGGAGTCCCAAATTTCATTCCTATATCTCTTTAATCTTTCTGACTTGCAAGAAAAAATATTCTTGAGTTGTTGTATGACCAAATCCGAGTCCCCCTTGATATTCAAACATTTGACACCCATATCTTTGCAAACCTTCAAACCAAGAAACAAGGCCTCATACTCGGCCACATTGTTAGTTGCATCAAACTCCAATCTATAAGCAAACTTAAATATTTTACCATTTGGAGCTTGAATGACTATTCCAACACCTTTTCCTGATCTAGAAAAAGCACCATCAAAATTCATATACCAAACTTTATCAACTCTATCATCTTTAATATCTTCCTCTAAAGGCACAATAGAGTTAGATAAAATAGCATAATTACCAAGATCATCCTCTCTATACTTTAATTCATTCTTAGGATTCTTGGAATCTTCCACATGATACCTCCTTTCCAACTCTCTATTCAAGTTAACAGTATTTCCATCTGGGGTAGGGATGGTAGCATAAGTCAGATCCATTTGTAAATTACCACCCAAATCTGTAGCTTCTTTTCTAGAAAGAAACATTCCCCAAGCATTAGGAACATCAATCACAACAATATCCATTTCAAACATGATATCTGGAAAAACTGCTAAGTGTATTTGTAAACCTTTAATCAATCCATACACTTTAATCACTTTACTGTCCATGGCACAAATGTTATGGTAAGTTCTAGATATCCTTAAGTTTAATTGATCCATTACCTTCTTAGTCATAACATTTGAACTAGCCCCTGAGTCTAGCATGAAGTTGTGTAACACTTTGTCATTCACAAGCAAAGAAAGATAAAAACATTGATTCTTCTCATTCCCCCTATCCCCATTCTGCAAAATAACTGGTGCGTCTTAGTAGGCCACTGTTGGTTTCCTATCAATAAAACTCTGAGGAGGATCTTCTATGGCTTTAAGTAATTTCTACCTTTGAGAAGGGATCTTCATTATTTCCAAAACCGGAACCAACATCTTTGCATTACTTAACCAACCACCTAAGTCAATATTTAAATCTGAGTTAACATACACATTTGACTTAGGAAGATTTGGAGATACCTTGAGAATACTAGTTTGACCTTTATCTTAACTTCTATTTCCATTCCTTTGGTATGTAATGCCTCTATACTTATCCATTTCTGAAACTTGTTGGGGTGTGGGATTAGGCCCGAATTTTTCTGTTGCCTTATCAACAACATTATTCATGTAGCATGCACTACTATCTTGTTCATCAAATTCCATTCAATCACACATGTTAACTTGTTCATTTCCTTGATTTCCATAATCATCATCATAACAACCCTCAAGAAAAACTAGACAAGTTATTTCCTCATGAAATTCACCACAAGGCCTACAATAAGGTATGGCTTGATGATCTACCAAGTTGGTGGACTCAAAAGGATTAGGTGGCCTTTGATCATGTGGAGGAGGTCTCTTTGGCCATTTTTCATTTGGCTTATGATGAGGTCTATTAATTTGAGATATCTCCATAGTGATCAATCTATTTTGCAAAGCATTTATCTGTTTGACATGGTTAATTTCCATTTGTTTAATTAGTTGGGTCAATTCCTTAATTCCATCATTAGAAGACTCTTGACCCTCTACTTTCTTCTTCTTCTCTTCATTACTCTTTGAAGAAAAACCTCTAGTGAAACCAAGAATGTTGGACTTCCTAGCATCTTGCATATTCTTATCAATCCTCACAGCCAAAGATTGAGGTAGCTTAAGATTATGAGGATCCTTATCCCTTAATGCATATTTCATCTCCCCCTCAAATTCTTCCATATAATAAATCAAGATTGTTGTATTTGAAGGCAATATGTCAGCAGGGAGACTCTTCACCAAGTTATTAAACTTAGTGTTAAATTCTTCCATTGTCTCATTCTCTTTCTTATGACTAGAAGTAAGGGCAACTAGAAGGAATCTGTTTTCTTTTTGGTCACCCCATCTTTTATTAAACTCTATTATTATTCCATCTAGGGTGGTAAACATGTATGGATCAAATTCAGAAAACCATTCAGTAGCATCTTCTTCTAAATAATATACAAATAAATTCATCTTCACATCCTCTTCATCATGACCCCTACAATACTTAAAAACACATAGATTAAAGTTGAGGATGTGTGAATGTGCACTGATAGCATTGTTCCCTTGAAAGCAAGGAAGCTTCTCTATAGCTTTATCTAGAATTGTGTGAGGATATCCTTAGATAGTTGCAAAGTTCAAAGGTCTCAAAAAGGCACTCATGACTACATTAGGACTATTAGTTGGAGTATTAACAGTTGATTGATTATTAGTTTGGAACATGTATTGGATATCAGTGAGTGCTTCTTCTCCAAGATTTTCAAGTAGCCTTCTAGGGGCAAGGCGATTTAGCCTCCTCCGATAAACCTTTTTAGGATCAGGAAAAGAATAAATCACTCCTTGTGAAGTGCTCCTAGTAGTATACTTGACATATTTGTTCAATGGAGTCGCCACTTGGAAAGAAAAGAAACAAAAACAACCAATATAAGTTAAAAAATTTTAGGGACTAAGGTTTTATTACTCAGTTCTTAAAAAATAAGTTAATTAAGTTGTTTAGACCAAGGATAAAAGACTTATCCCCGGTAACGACGCAAAATATGTTCTCGTCCTTATACACACTTGCAAACGTGAGCTAAGTCCTGTTCACTTAGTGTGTCCTTGGAGGCACAATGCCTAGGTTCAAGCCCATTATCACCTCGACTTGAACCTCTTCTTTCTAGGCTTAATCCTAGGGAAGCCAAGGGGGGTAGACCTTAGTTACTATATGAGATTAGAGATTAATTCTAGGAGTTGGTTTCAATTACTTAAAAGGTTAGGGGAGAAGATCTAGCCTATATGCAAAGGCAACAATGCAATATGCAACAATTCAAGTGAAAAACAAGCCTTTTCCTAAGACAACTAAAGACTAGTGCCTAAGGTTGGGCAAGGGGTCAACTATAGTTTGAGGGAGATAGATTTTACAATGATTACACAAGATTACAAAGATTACAAAAGAATAAGACTAGAAACAATACTACAAAATTAGATACAAATATATAACAAAATAATATCTAAAAGTTACAATTAAACACAAGATACATGAGAGATACAATTACTAACTAAGTTGCTTGATTAGTACAGGAAATGAAGATGTTCAAAATAAAGAAATTACCAACACATCAAGCCATCATGCTCAACAATAGAGTGCCTCCAAAGGATGCCCACTCTATGTGATTGCTTTCAATGGCAACACAAATTACACAAATCCAACAATGAAGTTGCCTCCCAAGGATGCACAACTTTAAGGAGGGCCAAACCAATATGCCAACACCACACTTAAATAGAAAATGAAATGCTTGAAAAAGGCCTCCAAGGGCAAGGGAGAAACTAAGACCACTTTGTTAATTATCAACAACATTCAAATAAACTTGCATGGAAATGTAAATGGGAAAGTAAGAGCTTGCAAGATTTAAATGTAAACCATAAGAAAGTAAATTCCAAGTAAGTGCCCCAATGGTTGAACTGGATTAAGGATTGTTAAAGTTATTGAGTTAATGATTGAATCCTAACTAAGTGTCAAGCTCAAGACTCCCCCCGCTTGTACCAAGTAGTTGCTGGGTGCTCAAGAAGTGAGGCAAACAAGGCCCACCCTAGCTCCACAGGTCAACCCAAGGAAAGAAGTACTCCCAGAAAGGACGTTGAGCGCCATGAGATCGTCTCCGACCTATCACCTTCCGTTGCGTCCCTTCAATCCCCGTTTAAATGGAAAAGTTGGGTCAGTGTTTAGTGCCCTATTAAGTATAATAAATTTTAGGCCTATGAAACTAAGGTAAATCAGTTAGTGAGTGTTAGGCAAGATGTTGCTTGCCAAAAGTTAGGTGCTTGAATAAAAAACGAAATTGAATTGCTTGCAAATAATAAAAGTGTTTAACCACAAGATATAGCTTGAAATAGCATGAAAAGAAATTGAACCATAACTTGAAAGGAATGAAAGATAAGTTGCCTTAAACCATTTACAACAAGCCCGTGATATTTTGCAAGAAAATAAAAGTGCTTGTGAAAGATTAGGAAATAGAAACAAGTACTTGATGTAATGGAAACTTGCAAATAAAAGATTGAGATAGCATAAAATAGAACACTATGCCTCCATGGGCCTAAGCTAGCATTAATGTGTGTTACTTCTACTTCTAGATAAATTTTAAACCATTTAACCAATTAGAAGTAAACCATTAAACTAGCCATACAATTTTGGGGGTTGGCTAAGCCAAACTCACTCCAAGGTGTAGGCAACAATAAGATTTAAATGCTGGAAAAAGTAAAACTACACTAAACAAACCACATACAACGGCACAAGGTGGAGGCATGTCTTCCTATTTTGTGCCAAAGAGGGTTGAATGAAATGAAACAAAAGACATAAATTAAACTAGCCACACAACCTTGTCCTAATGACAAGTGGGGCAAACAATAAATGACAATTTGCAAAAAATTAAAAGGTTAACCCAACGTTACGGTTTTGGGGGTTGGATAAGCCAAGCTCACACCAAGATGTAGGCACAAAACTAAAATACAAATTGCAGAAAATTATACACAAGAATGCAAGCCTCTTAGGGACTCCCTAGGGCTTGCTACAATGCTAGAAAATGAGAGAGAAGATATGGGTATTGTTACCCAACAAAGTGAGGCCTTCCTTGAGTGTTTTGTGGCCTAATATGGGCAGCACTTCCTTTTGTATTGGCAAGAATCTGTAAAAAAACAACAAGCTATTGCTTGCTGGAAATGCTGCAAACCACAAAAAAGTTAAAGAAAGTTTATGTCTTTTCACAGAAATTTTCTGCATAAAAATTTCAGCAAATAAAATAGTTGAAGTGACCTATTCTAAAATGTTAGCAAACCCAAATTTCTGAAATGTAATGAACATAAAATAAATGTAGAAAGTAAGGATTCTCAAGGTAGGTTGTCAAGACAAACTTCCAACTCAAAGCTAGCCTTGCAAACCCTTGAGATAACCTGCAACTTGTGAGACAATCTATAAGATGAGAACAAACGTGAGTGAGTAAGATAAATAGAACAAACTAGTTGAAGTGACCTATTCTAAAATGTTAGCAAACCC
>ML833145.1:27285-44912 GCA_009831015.1 Picea engelmannii
ACCATTTCTGGCGAGTACCTCTTTATTTTTACACAATCTTGAGGAGGATAACATATGCTTGTAATGTAAGCTCATCCTTCGGATGAGCCCCTTGGAGTATGTTTAACGAACCCTAGGAAGGAGTGGTTTGGTCCCATATGGGCCTTTCGATGTTTGTTTTATGAGTCCAAAGAAATTAAACTCAAGGGTTTTTCATGTTTAGAGAGTATGAAAAACACTTAAAGGAAACTCCAAAATGTCTTTTTCTGTAAAGTAGACTGGTGAGACCGAAAAAGAGATAAACTATTGCTAAAAAAATGTTTTCTTCAAATACTTTAACGAGTGTGAAAATAACAAGATCGCTAGGCAATCTTTTCATGTTTAGAGAGTCTGAAAAGAACTTAAAGGGAACTCCAGGGGGTGCCTTTTTCATATAACCTTTACGAGTCTGAAAAAGTGTTAAAAGTTTAATCAATTACATTATGAGCTATTTACTAGCATGAGAAAGAACAAATACTAAGCTTAGGATCGTTTTCATTTTTACACAAGCTTAAAACAAAAAAAAACTATGCTTGGGATAGATTTTATTTTTACACAAGCTTAAAACTAGCCAAAACTATTCTTGGACCTAGTTTCATTTTTACACAAGCTTGAACCAGAGGAAACTATGCTTGAGATAGGTGGTTTCATTTTTACACAACCTTGAACCAGAGGAAAACTATGTTTGCAACTTCCCAACGCATAATCCAGGGATGGTTTGTACTTAGCCCCCAGCTTAAGAAGATAGTGGCTTAACTTCAACATGAATTCTAGAGGCTGTAAGAAAATGCCCCCCAAGTTCGTTTCATCCAATTGCAGAGGAGAATGAAATGAAGCTTCAAATACTAGACGAAGGACTTGAATCAAACAAAGAGGGATAAAATCTATTTCATTTTTTAACGATCTTGACACAGGAATATGAACTATGCTCGAGAATCTAGGTTCAATCCCCATACCTCTGTTTCATTTTTTAACGAGCTTGACACAAGAGAAGAACTATACTCATAACCTTTGTTTCATTATTTAATGAGGTTGTCACAGAGCTGAAAAAACTATCCTCGTGACCTCTGTTTCATTTTTTAACGAGGTTTCCACAGAGAATAAAAACTATCCTCACAGCTGGTTTCATTTTTTAATGAGCTTGAAATTAGAAAACCATGCTCAAAGATTTTCTTCTTGATTATGTCTTCCAAGAGGACAATTCTTTGGAAGGAAACCATGTCAAGGGACAAAACTCATTCATGGCTTCCAAGAGATATTCATTGGACGAAAGAAACACACTCTGGAAGGAACACATGTCAAGGGTCGCGACAGGGGTAAGGAGGTCAGGCTCGAATAGCCCTACCGAAGAGATCACCATGTCAAATACCGGATCCAAGTCCTAAGAGATTGAGATTACAGTAAGAGGATCATCTGCATCAATAGTTTAAGGGATGGGAGACAATTCCACATAATTGACCTATGGTGGGGGCGATACCATCTGCATATAAGAACCATTTAGGGATGTCATCTAGTCAGGACCAACAAATGAAAGTTGATCAATAGTCACAATTCTTCCATCGCGAGGGAAATATATCACACAAAAAAGAGTGGACACGATATATTTCATGGCATAGACATAATCTCGCCCAAGGAGTAAATAGAAATCCAAGGGGTCTTGCACTACCATGATGTCAATAAAGACAATTTTCCCTCCCAAAGTTACCGGAAACGTTTGAGAAAGGGTCCCTAAAGGTTGATTGGTTCCTCTGTTAAAATTTAACAGATTCTGCGTAACTGGCACAATATGAGGACAACCCAAAGATTTCCAAGCAATAGAGGAAAAAATACTACCATATGCACCTTCATCTATCACCGTCTGAGGAACGTCCCCACCACAAACTTGAATTGTAATCTTGAAGGGAATGTGAGAGGGAAGACAAGGTCCAGTCAACGCACCCCAATCAAAAAGGATGGATTCATTACTTGGAGGAGGCTCCATAGGATAAGGAGGAGGTAGTGTTTGTATCAACGAGAAAAATGTGAACAGTATCGGGTTTACTCTCTAGTGGGAGAGTAGGATCGACTGATGACAGGATCAGATCGACCACTTGGGTTGCATTCTCCAAGGGGAAAATGGGGTCGACGGCTAGAAACAGATCAACCGCTTGGGTTTCACTCTCTAATGGGAGAGTGGGATCAGCAGAGGATGGGATCATATCAACCACTTGGTTAACTGGTTCAACTAAGGACATGAACAAATTGACTACTTGATCAACCAGAATGACCGATAAAGGGACCATATTGATCATTCCATCAACTACAGTTGGGTCAAGAGTAAGCTTGCAATAAGAATATGGAAGTTGAGGTTGGGGAATAGTCATGTCTTCCAATAATTTTGAGGCTTCATCCATATGAGGGAAAAGGTGAGTTTTATGACTCCCTCCACATAACATACATGGGAACTTGACTCTACTTTTCTTCTTCCCAACAATATCTTGACTAGTTGATGGGATGTTATCATCATGTTGTTCATAGGCTGACGACATGGGCTGGCGAGGGTGTGTAGAACATGCTCCTATAACCTTGGATAGACCAGAGAAATCCTTAAAAACATGGATACCCTTACAAAGCCTACAAGGTTACTTGGGATTATGGGTTGTTTGGGTGATCTTGGCATCATCATCACTCCCAACATGATTATCAGTAACTGGTTGTTTTCCAACATGTCTAGCAGTGGTTGGAGGTTTGAACCCTTGCTTATTTTTCTTCTTCTTAATATTCCTTTTCTTCTTCTTATTATCGACTAGGTTACTAGCTTCAGAGCTTTCACTCAGCGAAGAAGATGAAATGAAAGAAGACCTTGCAAGTGGAGAAGGTGAAGAATCAACATGAGGTTGTTTTTCTCGAGGGGAAGTTCTTACAACCAAAGCACTTACTACATTTGGGATTACCAAAGTGGAAAACAACCATACCAACAATCCAATTGTGAGACCTGGAAGGCTCAAAGTAGCGATGTAAGGAGGACCAATGTTTCCATAAGAAGGAGAAACAAAAGGTTCCCCTGGAGAAGGGGTTTCTTCATTGGTCGTTCCGGGAATTGATACCATAAATATAGATCCAACTTACGGCCTACAAGGGAAAACAAACAGTACACGCTAAAAATCTAGTAAGCAAGCAAGCAAACAAAACCTTCTCACAATGAATGCACTAGTTGGTGATGAAATCCAACGTCACTGGAAAAATGTAAGAAGGGGTTGATATAGAGTGGGTGGAAAAGTTACGTTGACGACATGCTTAACGGATTTACACCTTGGTGCAAGCTCCCACACATAAATGTGGGTATACCCTCCAAGGATCCTGAGTGATTTTGGCCAACGTCGATTCCAGGTACCGTGAATACTTGCCCCTCCACAGTCACCTTGTGTAAAGACCCTAAAGAGATAGGCTACTAAGGTTACCAATTACGACAATGATGTCTGGGGAAGTAGTCGACAGTCTGATACATGCGTAAGGGCAGGGTATCTAAGCCCAAAATTTCCTCGAGAAGTTTTGCACATGATTTTCTTCTCAAGTGACCCCCAATAATAAGCAAAATCTCTACACTAAGACCTACAAAGCAAGGTGAGTAACTCTGTTGGCCCTAATGCAACCTCATGATTAACCCTTGTGTTAGAAGGGATTCCCAAGACAAAATGTAGCAAGTGGATTTATTGTTCCCTAACTCAAGATTCTATGTTTGTTTACATCTTTGGAAAGTTATCTTTCACACCTAGTCCAAATCCCTACAACTAATATAATGTAGGTTCGGTACCAGAAAATATAAAAAATGTCTAATCAATTTTTATAAGCGCTTTATTTTAAGGTTGTTGTTTACTTAAGAGGAAAATGGCATGGACTACATGATGTTTTGACCGACTCTAAACAATGAAAAGAAATTAGAATGCAAATATTTCACTTCGATGAAAGCTACATTACAAGAAGGAGAAAACGTTTATCATTCCCAAATGCACAATGTCGCAAAATTTTATTAAACTCATCATATCAAGATATTCAATAAATGATTCAAAGAGACTATACACCAAAAATGCCAAAAACCATGCAATTTTGCTACTTCAAATGAAAGGATGTCCCCAATCTAATGAAAAACAAGAATTAAAACTTTATATTTCAAAGATACACTAAAAGGAATAATGAGCTTAAAAAAAAAATCAACCCAAACTAATTTTCTCTTTTAACACAAATTATTCAGGAAAAAGAAGTGTTCTTTCACTAAACAATTCTAAATAAAAGATAATGCTTTGTAACTGAAAGACACTCAAAGAACGAGATCAAATCTTTCAAAAGAAAACAAACTAAAACAAAGCAAAGAACACTAAAAGCATATTCAAAGTTATCAAGCAGACTGTAAACAGAGCATAAAAAATCACCCCAAACACTTATCACATATCTGGGCAAGGAAAACCATCAAAAACTAAAAAAATTCACAAAATCTTCGCGGTCTACTAGCCATCACAGTGCAACGATCCTAGATCATCGCAGGCCAAATAATAGTACAAGGTGATGATGGCGTACTATGTCTAAAGGAAGGGTTTGTTTTTTGGAACAGGGACAGACCCATGGTTCAATGCTTCAATAGCACACCAATAAAACCCTAACTACTAGCCCTTTCGGCAACACCTGCGAAGAAGATGAAGTCTCACCCGAGGTAGAGGCAGGGGGGATTGCAGGACTCAAGTGTCTACAACCTAGCTGGGACACAGATCTATGATCACAATACTTAATAGAGCACTTAGCAGTTCACATTCATTAGTATTTAACCCTCATTTACATCGTAGGTAAAACCCTAATTACAGAGCATCGCAGTATTCAACAAGATCTAACACATTCAAGCACTTAGCAGATAGAGATAGATCATATCTAGCATTTATTCATATTACCAAGCACTAAGCCACTATATCAGATGCATATAGCATACATAAAGATAACAATAATAAGCATAAATCACATTAATCACACAAAGCAACCATAACACATGATATACGTGGTTCACCCTCAACGTGGGGCTACTTCCACCAACTCTTTGTCTTCTTTATTATCTTTTGTCAATATTCTTACATGCATAGAGCATCAAAAACCATTTCGCATAGGACATGAGATATGTGTGCACCTCTCCAGATCCTCCTTCCCTGAGCTTGGCAGAGCATAGAGCCTTTCTTACAATCACTTGCACTTATCCCTGCAAGTTCTTAGTACACCATATGCATAGAGCTAACTCAATCACATATATCCAACCACTTACATTTCTTGCACTCATCACAATATCCTTCTTTTTCTAATTACATCGCCTAGCCTTCTATTTATATATTACAAAAAGGCCTAAACATGGGGAAAACCCCATGTGCCAACATCCCATACTCATTACATAAACCCTAAACCCAAAAAGCCTGCAAAAGGGGGAGAGATCTCATGATCTTTTCTTTGTCTGGAATTCCATCTTCGACTAGCCTGTCGAAGTCCCAAAATTGGTCAAACATGACCAACGTTTCCACAAAACCTAGTCGAGGGCCAACAGGCCCCCAACACTCACCTGTGACTCATCTTGAGTCACTCTGTTCTGGGTAACTCTGCCTCGAAGGCCTCTATCTTAGTTCGAGTTGCCTCTACCTGTTGCCTTGCTAGAGACTCTTGCTCGATGAACTCTTGAATAATTTTCTCAGTCACTGGTCCTTCCAAGCAATGTTCTACTGTGGTGACTACTTGTTCTAGTTGTGCATCGTGTCCTTCAATATCCTCAAAAAGTGTGCAAGCTTCATCCTACACTGGATGGAGCCTCTGGGTCACTTCCATGACTTTAATCTGGATGGCATGGACCTATTGCTGAACCGTGCGCTCTTCCTGTGACCTTTTCATCCTCTCAACCAGTGGCAGTGCCTTCAACTGTGCTTGTACTATTGTTTCTTATTTCTTTGCCTCCTGAAGCTGTGACTCCAATGTACTTAGTTCAGGGTCCTATGCAAGGCGCTCATAGGTATATGCACTTCGACTGTCGAGTTTCTTGCATTCCAAGGTCAATGACTTGATTCTCTCGACTGAGCTCCAAGCAGTTTCCTCTCTATGATCTCACACTTCCTGCAGAGTGCTTGGCACTGCTTGCAATTCCAGTTCTGCTATTCATGCTTGGAGTTGTTGAATGGCTTCAACGAGCTTCCCCACCTGGCTCTCAGCGGTTTCTTCTTCCATATTTTCTAAGACTGTCATAGAGAGAAGTGCTTTGGTGACTGCTTTTCTAACTCATGTCTTCTTTGCGAGCAGTTGTTCTTTCTTCTTCTGGATCTGCGCTCTATCCTCTACAAACTTCTCCTAGAGGTCATCTTTTTCTTGTTGTGCAACTTGACGTTGCTCTATGGCTTCCTCTTTTTCTTGCTTCAGTGCCTCTGTGGTCTGTTCCTTTCCCTCCTAGACATGATGAAGGTGAGATTTTGTTGAGTCTGCTAATCTACGTAGTTGGGTAGGCTCATCTCCCAACTCTTCTCCTTCTGATGGAAGTGGCGTAGTAAACACTGCGTGACTCAAATAGAGAGCATGTTGTACTCCTTTAAGATCTGCTTCGATCCTGTCAAACATTGTCTCATGTTTGGCTTCACTTCGCTACAAGATATCCTCTGAGGTGTCTGACACAGCAGCAATGATAAGGTCAATGTCATCCACCATTAGCACAGTTTGAAATGGCGGTTTATTGGCTTTTGACTTCTTCCCCGATGTAGTTTTCTTTGGGGAAACCTTTCTTTTCTTGGATGTCTCTGTCTCTTTGAGGGGATCTTTAGGCGGTGTTACAAAACCCTGCTTCTTCTTGTGTTCTTTCCCTTCATCCTCTTCTTTTTCCACTTCATCATCTCCTCCTCCTTTAGGTGATTCTGATGTAGTATCTTCTAATGCGTTGTTCAGTTCTTGTACATTTTCCTTCTTTTTCTTCTTATTTTTGTTGAGTGCATCATATTCTTCTCGAGTGACTACAAGACTTTCAATGAGGTCAGGGTTGGATAGTTCTGCTTGTTCTACTGGTACCAAGAATTATGTAGGCCATTCCTTTATTATTTCCTCCATATCTTCCTCAGTGATCTTATAGTAACTCTGCAGCTCCTCCTTGCTTCTATCTCTGTGCGCGGTGATATATATGAAATGTCTATCTGTGTAGAACTTTGCAAATGGCATGAATCGATGCATTGCATTCAATGTCATGCGAGGGAAGGATTCAATGGCCCTGTTCAACTGTAGATAATAGGTGTGGAACACCATGTTTGACTGCCATTTCTTTTCCATGTCGCTCGAGTGCCATAGCGTAGTGAGCTTCGCAGCTAGTGGTTCAGACGACTCAATTTCAGGGAAGGTCGCTCCTTCTAGCATCTCCCAAGAAATGAAGGCAATGAGAATTAACAGCCAAATGAAATGAAACTCATATCCCTGATCCTAAGCTTTGCGACATTCTTTCTCTAAATGGTTGACGAGGCAGCTCACCTAGTTCATTTGCAGCCCCTCAACGCATTTTCCTGCGAGGTCGACGATGAACCCCATGACCTGCGTTGGCCTATTCTTTCTAACGAGCTTACCATCGATCAATTGGAAAGTTAGGCACACTGTGTCGTTATGGATGGAATATACCTTGTAGCCCCGCTTCCCCTTCTCTACATTGCCATAGGTGTCTTTGATTTTCATTGCCAAGGCATGATCTGCAACCTTACCTGGAAGTCTTGTGGGTCTAGTCCTTGCATGCTTAGTCCGGTGATTTGATGGATCAACACTGGATCAACAATGATGCATCTATCCAACCATAGGTAACCACCATGGAAGCATGACAATAGGAGATTAATGCACATGTTAACCTCCTTATGTCTTTTGAAGTGTGGTAACTTCATCACATTGAGGATCGTGGACCTCGCGATGTACATGGTCCATGGTTGGGGGATTATCTTTGAATTCTTCCCCGATTTCTTGGTCAAGTACTTGTATGGTATGAGCATGCCATATTTCTTGTGATCTCCCAAGTTATATCCATTGATATTCAACGTCAAAATCCTCTCCAGCTGGAGTCTTACTATGCGTATCCCCTTCGGGAAGTACGGGGTGATCACTGTGTAGTCGAAGTTCCTTAGGATGTTGTCACGACTCACCGCGCTAGCCAAAGGTGGGATGTAGTCGGGCATGATTTATGGGATGAGCTTCACATTCACCAAGTCATCACGATGCTTTCTACATTTCTCAACAAGAGGTCGGCTAGACCGACGCTGCGTAGTCGACAAGGATGCTTCCAATCCTCGTGTCGATGAAGCTTGTATGCTTGCGGACATGACCTTTTCATCCATGAGGTCTATTAGGATCTCTTCAATGGACTTTTCTATTGTGCTAATTTCATCTGAAATGCACGCTTGAGATCAGATATCTCAGGTCGGTGAGCAAACACTCAATGTAACTGAATGGGTGGCGAGCTCTCAATAAGCACTGCGCGAAAGAAACTAGTTCTTTGTGGGCTCAGATAATCACAATTGGAAAAATTGTTCTTAGTGAGACATTCAATGGGATAAATAGACAATATCATAATGGACTCCTCCAATGGGTAGGAATTCCTTAGTCAATGCGATTCCATCTGTTATGGCACGGCCCCAATGGTCTAATGGTGATGATTTCGGAAATAATTGTGTTTCTAGCCATTTTGGAGAGTCGTTCTAATGGTCGGGACACCTCCAATGGTCATATTGCTTCGTCATGGTGAAGTGATAATCTGCATTGTTCTGATATCCCGACGAGGTTCAAATTATGTAATCCTTCCTTCTATAAAGTTCTCTCTGGAACTTCCTGTAATTTTTCTAACTTGGCTTTCTTCTTGCTGAGCTTTCTAGCCTTCTTTCCTGTGATCTGAGTTACTGGGTTCCTCTTTCCATTCTTATTCTTATCTGTACTTAACATAGTAACTTCACATTATTGAGGATCTTTTACAAGGTTCAAAGATAGTACTTCTTCTCTCACTGGAGTAGGTTCTCTACTCTCCTGCATGGATACGTTCTTAATGTCTTCCTGTGTTCTTTTAACTTCGAAAGCTAGGTATCTGGCCCTCATTTGCTTCGATGTGTCCTCTTGTTATTCTATTAATCACGCTATTATCCTAGACATTAAATCCGTTAAGTCTTTCTTTTTATGTTCTATGGATTCCTCTTATTCATTCCTTCAAATCTTTTCTCAATCCAAGTCTTTCCTAGAAAAAGTAAAAAGTGTTCATTGTTCTCAGCAAACGTTATGACATCAAATTCTTCTTTTGTCGATGCTCCATGAGAAATCATAGGTACATGGGTAAGTCTTCCACATAGAGTTATCAACTTTCTTTTAAACAAGCCTATTCCTCCCAGTGAGGGAACCATAACAGGCTTTCCTAAGATCTCCCAAGTACTTTCTGTCATAAATTTCACCTGTGTTTCTGCATCCAATACACAGTCTATGTTGAAGTCTCTTATTCTTGTTTCTATGCACTCTTTCTCTTTTAATATCTCTAATAAATTGACGTCTCTGTGATCATTCAGTGTTTCTTTCATATTCAATAATATAGTCGATTATTTCTGGTTCTTGAGCATATTCTTGATCTCTTGACCTTCCTCTTGGTTTTCTTGTCTCATGTTCATATTTTCAACTTTAGCAATCATTCTAGGGAATTCTAAAACTTCATGTTCGGTAGCTTTACAACAAAGGAAAATAGGACCTCGACCAGGGAATTCCTTAGCAGTATGTCCTGATCTTCTACAACTATAACAAAGAGTCAATCCTCTCTTTCTCTTAAACGATCCCCAACCTTTCTTGTACTGTGCACTGGGATCACAGTGATGAACCTGTAAAAAATTCTTTCCAAGATCCTGCATCCACTTGTTAGTACAAAAATTCTTTCTATGCATAGGGATAACATATCTTTCACTATTTCTATCAGATCTATTCATATCATATCTTCTTTCTTTGATTTGTGCCCTATTTTTTAGACTAGGACCAAATCTATCAAACATACCTAGATCCATTCTTTCGAAGCAAAAATTTCCACTTATTTTACCTTTATCAAAGCACAAAGATTTAAGATCTTACCTCTTTTCTTCAAATCAAGCTTCTTTTCTTAGCACAGATCTTCGCAAGTCAAGTAGAGTATTGCGCACCACAACAACAGATCTACATACAGGGCCTTCTTCTTTTCTTCAGTTCCCAACAATCACAGTTTCAAGTCCCGACAATGGAACCATTTGTTGGCACAGGGGCAGACCCAGGGTCCAATGCTTCGACAACGCACCAACAAAACCCTAACTATCAGCCCTTTTGGCAACACCTGCGAAGTAGATGAAGTCTCACCCGAGGTAGAGGCAGGGGGGGTTGTAGGACTCAAGTGTATACAACCTAGCTGGGACACAAATCTGTGATCATAGTACTTAATAGAGCACTTAACAATTCACATTCATTAGTATTTAACCCTCATTTACATCATAGGTAAAACCCTAATTACAGAGAAACACAGTAATCAACAAGATATAACACATTCAAGCACTTATCACATAGAGATAGATCATATCTAGCATTTATTCATATTACCAAGCACTAAGACACAATATCATATGCATATAACATACATAAAGATAAAAATACTAAGCATAAATCACATTAATCATACAAAGCGACCATACCACTGGATATACGTGGTTCACCCCCAGCGTGGGGCTATGTCCACCAACTCTTCATCTTCTTTATTATCTTCTATCAATCTCCTTACATGCATAGAGCATCAAAACCCACTCGGCATAGGACAAGAGATCTGTGTGCACCTTGCTAGATCCTCCTTCCCCGAGCTTGGCACAGCACATAGCCTTTCTTACAATCACTTTCACTTATCCCTGCAAGTTCTCAGTACACAGTATGCATATAGCTAACTCAATCACATAGATCCAACCACTTGCATTGCTTGCACTCAACACAGTATCCTTATTTTTCTAATTACATCGCCTAGTCTTCTATTTATATATTACAAAAAGGCCTAAAAATAGGTAAACACCCATGGGACGACATCCCATACCCGTTACATAAACCCTAAACCCAAAAATCCTGCAAAAGGGGGTGAGATCCTGCGATCTCTGCTTCGCTTGGCGTTCCATCTTCGACCAGCCTCTCGAAGTCCCAAAATTGGTCAAACATGACCAACATTTCCACAAAACCTGGTCGAGGGCCAACAACGTCGATCCTACATCGTCACACTGTCTCACAAAGAAGGGTGTGACGATCAAAGGAAAAATGGAAAAAATAAAAAGCACGAGGATTTCCCAATGAAATTAAATAGTTAGAGAGTTAATCTGGATCTCCAAGTGACTCAGAAAAAAGAAGCCAGTAAATCAAAGCAAGAAAGCAAGACAAATTAGGAAGAAAATATGTTCCCTAGTGGAGTCACCAATTTTGTTATCGTACATATCGGTAAGTGTGGACACAAATAGATCTCCCTAGTTTCACCCCAAAACTATAACAAAACAAGACAGAATATAAAACTTTCCCTAAGTTTTAATTATCAAGCATACTAACTAACAAGAGATAAATGACATACCTTTTAAACTTCATTTTTCCTCGCTAGTGTCATCTTTGCTCCATTCCAACGCTTATGGGATGCTAAAACTATAAAATGATACAATCCAATGAAGTGAAAGCAACAACGTATACTCAACAAAACCTATGTATGTGATCAAGGAGTCATACAATAAAATAAGACTAGTTTTATGGGAAAGAAATATATCACTGTATTAAAGATATGAAAAGGAGAATACAACCAATGACTTGATGTTGTAAGTTCCCTTCCAATAGTTCTTTGCCTCCCACATACTTCTGCTTCAAAGATTATGAGATCAACAATCTATCTTGACAAAGAAATTCTCAAAGCCAACAGACAAGCTCTGAAAACTTCAAGCTACAAAACTCAAGAACTTTCCATCTAAGCACTAACCAACCAACTTTTCCCATGAGAAATCTTATCCTTTTTTAAGATGAAAAGGATAGGGTGAGGAGGTTAGTATGATTCCATGAGATCAAGGATGTGACTCAGATCCAAACCGATCGGAGGCCACCTCACCCTCGTAGCTTCTATTCTAGAAATTTTGAGAAATTCCTCTTTTTCCTTCATACGAAAATCATCGCACCCTTAACACTGAGGAAAATGAAACAACGTCGCAGGCCACTGTGGTGCAACCTGTGACAATCCTAGATTATCGGACCCTTAACACTAAGCAAGGTGCGATGATCCATTTTTCTAAGGTTTTTGAAAAAGGAAAAGTTTAATTTCATCTCTTTGGAAAAAGTATATTCATTCTTCTTCAGGGATTCAGGTCATTGATCCTTCTCAAGATAAAGGATAGGATTACATCATTAATGATCATAGGGGTGACAAAAATAATGTGTAACAAACACCCTGACCAAAAACATCCAAAGCAAAATCATCAACAACATAAATTCTACTCTCTTCAGATTTATTTAGTCTCATGAATAAAGTGTCATCTTTCATCATATGATGATTGCACCTAGATTCGACAACCCATTCATTATGCGCAGTGTGAGACATCAAGGACTAAGAAGTCCCAACTTGGAAGGTGAGATTATCAGCAGGTCGACGAACAATTGATACGTCTCCTTCAAGTCTCTTAACCTTCTTATCTAAATCATCTTGCTTCTTGAAGCATTTCTTCTTGAAATGTCTATTCTTTCCATAGTATCAACATGTCTTCTTCTTCTTTTGACTTCATTGTGGTTGTCTCTAGGGTCCTTGATTATTATATGTAGGTTTCTATGAAGAAGCATTAGTCTGCACTCTATTCCTGGAATCCATCTTGCCCTTACCCTTGAGCAAGTGAGCCCGGTGTTTACCACCAATCTTTCCTTCTTCAAGAAATCTATGTTGATCAATAATCAAAAGTTCACAAAAAACTTAAAAGGAGTAGTCCTTACCATCTTGCTTGCGAGCGTGCTAGTTGGTGCGGAAGGTTGATACAAACACATCAAAAGGTGTTTTTAAATTTATCATGACCAACTCAATAAGTTTTTTATCCTTCTTCTTGTATTTCTCTCCACATTCACTCAAATTCAACTAGATTTCCTTGACACGTGCCCAATAGTCCTTCATTCTCTCAAAGGAATGAGGATCGAGAGATATCAACTCTTTCTCCAACTACATGACGTGGCTTTTTTCGACTCGGTCGAACAAGGTATTCATCTTCTTCCAGAACAAATGTGGACAATCAATTCCACTGAGATGAAAACAAATTTCTCGTGAGATGTAGGTCGTGATGGGCCCTAAAACCTCATCCTTCTTACCATAAATAGAAATTTTTTCCGAAGCATCTATTGGATCTGGGATCACGACCTTGGCATACTTCCAGAGTCCTTAATTTTCAACATGGTTTGCATATTTGGAGCCCATATTGAATAACTTGATCCATTCAGAATAATAGGATTGATATTCAAAGACATATTTGATAGGAAGATTGCTCTTGTTTCAATAAGTTCTAATCAACAAACCACTTGCCCAAAGTCATTCACACAACATATCCGAATCAACAAGGTTTGTCAATTATAAGTCGAGGTTCAAACCATCGGATTTTATACCATGTTGGGGAATAAAATGGAACACGATATGAAACAAAGAACACAATACTACAGACAATCAAAGAGGGATGGAAAATTTTGAAGAATAAGGGTGGTGTCTAAAGACACCATTACAACACTTACGCAAAACATATTGTGATGAGAACATCACAATGCATATTGCACATCATGATTTGCATGATCTATTGTGCAATCTAAATACACATTCAATGTTATGATAATGACTGAAGGGGGTCTTCTTTTATAGTCTCAAGATCTAACTGAATCCCATAGAAACCAGAACATCTCGTCCACATATAATTGTCGATAGTTAGAGTTGAATCTAAAAAATACGCTTTGTCAAGTTGAATTGATGGGAATTGACCCGAACGACTATCCATCCAACTTGTAGTCGATTTTAGGGATGGTTGATCCAATGCCTGACTAAATAGGGCATGCAAGGTTTAGCTAAAAAACACATTAAAATGCATAAACAACTAATCTTCTGTTAATTCGAAATGGAAATCAATTTTAGATATGGAGATGGAGATGTCAATCCTGACCTAAGGTGCATGCCATTGTAGGGGAGATTTTAATTTAGTTGGGAATTATAGTTTGGACTTGGATTTCTCAATGATTAATGTGCAAGAAAAAACAAATAAATCAGGGTTTCATGTAAAAAGATGAGTAAAATTGAAATAAGTAAAGTTTGAGTGTGAATATGTGTTGCTACCGACTGGAACAATGAAATAACCAACTATCTCAAGAAGTTGCTAATTGAAAAAGAGTGTTTCAAAATTAAATACTTGGCTAGCAAAGCCAATAAATATGTAACCTTTCCCAGGTTGTAATGTTCTTGAATTCGATTGCCTATTCAAAGCGTTAAGAAGGGGAGTTTGATTGCCACTTTAAGGCACAAAATATTCAAACAAATGAGCTTTTCTGTCTAATTCCAAACTTTGAAATAAAATAAAAAATTGCAAGATGCATTTATTCATAAGTTCGCAAGGCTAGTAATTCAAGTTTTGGTGCCATCAAATCAGGCTAAGATGGGACATGTATTAAAGAAACATTAATTTGTAGTGAATGTTCACATTAAGTATTCAATTCAGATTTTGAAAATGAGAACACATGTGTAAAAGTACCAACATTGAATGATGAATTCTCTATGAATCAAGGCCTATTTGAAAATCAAGACCCTTTTTCACTATTGTTAGGTGAGGGAAATCCCTATTGTTGAAATTGGAACTGATCCTAAAATCGGGGAATGAGTTCATGTGGAGAAGACCTACCTTGGTCATTGGGGTTGATTGAGACATTGGGACCCCATATCACCAACATTTGTAAAGGAAAATCCCAATCACAATTGAACTTAAAAATAGATTCAAACATATAAAAAGTATGGAAATATGTCACACGTGAAAAAATGTGATTTTCACATGTATGAAGACTACAAAATATATTGCGAGAAAACAAACTAATCGAGAAATTGAGACCCCGTGACATTGAATTTGTAAATTTTGGCCATATTTAAACATTGGGACCAATCACTAAATCAGGACCCATCCAATCCAAGTTATTCACTGAAGGGTTCAATTTTGGAGTTTTGGCCTGATCATGAACAAATGATTTTCAAAGGGGGGTCGTCGAATAAGGTTTGAAAACAAGATAACTAAGAAAATCCTATTGAACGAGTTTGAAAGTTCATGTAGTTAGTATCGTGTGACTAGTAGTGAGAGGGTTTGATCTAAAAATCGAGGATGGTTATCAAACTTGAGGCAAGGAAATAGTAACTAAGTGAAAAGGAGGCCTGATTTGGACATTGGGTTTGATTGAGAAATGAGGCTCTTGAAAAGTTTTGACTTGGTCGAATTTCAAATAGTTTGAACCTAGAGAAGTGATTTGAATGATTTGAAGAGTATGGACAACCCAATTAGGATACCAGGGCCAATTCCAAGATTGGTACTCCTCCACACCGAAGTTGTTGAAAGGAAGGTCTGATTTGGGAATTTGGCCAGTTCCCAAATCAAGGGCTTCATCAAGTTGAAAAAGTGAAGAAGAGTCCCAATCTAAGGATTGAGCCTGTCGATATAAATATCGGGAACTAAAAGAGTTCAAACCAATAAAGAAAGAAACCAAAATTTTCTAAGGAACAAAGCTCAAGAAAAGAACTAAATCAAAATCAAACAAGTGAAACATGAAAACCAATCTAACTTGACCAGTCGAAGAAAGAATCAATGCAGCAAGACAGTAAATAACCAAGGTCAATCTATAAATATAAATAGAAAGAAATAAGCATATCTTGACCAATGATTCAAGAGTGGGGGCCCAAGTTTTTCCCAAAACTTGGAGAATTGTTGAGGGTTTAACAAGAACAAAATAGGTTTCCACCCTCCATTAATATTTTTTTCAATTCTATAGTGCTAATTAGGCATTTGAATTGTTTGACATATTTACTTCAATTGAATGGATTAATCTCCAATTGATCCGAGCTTCAAAAATACATTATTGGATGAAAATGAAATTTATTAGCATTGATATTAATACATATGGGATATAATTCATTCCTTGATTTGAATGGACTCTAAAGAAGAAATATAAATAGTGTCCAAACATAAGGCTTCTACTTTCCAGATCATTGATTGACTCAACACGTTTGTTCCTAGAAACCCAATCTCCCATTAGGAGAGGAAAGATGTTTGCATGCACATTCTCTATTGATGTCATAATGGAGATGTTATCAAACACTTCCCAATTTTTTTAGCTTCATATAGTTTCTCTCTTTTTCCTTTTACAAACTTTTAATGTATTCATAAAAATTTTATTAGTGATTCTTCTTTCAAATTTTAATAGGAAATTGTGAAATGATCCTCTATTAAATGATCTAATTTTTTAGATAAGACATAATAGAGATGTTATTTGATCTAGATGGATTTTTGTGGCCTCTCACCTATTCCAATTGGTTCATTTTGGCAGTTTTCCAGTTTGGCAGGTTTTTCCGAGTTTTCGAGTCCCTGACTTTCGGGGCCGTTTTGAGGCCCTAAAAAACGTTTTTAGGGATCTCCATAATTAAAATACATATGGAGTTAGAGTCTAACAACAAAATGTGTAGTCCTCATATAGACCTTTCCAACGGGCTATCGTGCACCTTAAACGAAAGTTGATGTACTAGCTTACCCCGAGAAGTTGATGTACTAGCTTACCCCAACAACACCCACATGACTTTTGGTGCTTCATCTCCTAGGGTTAGGTTTTTTGATGTCTAGGCTTTTGGAATTCATGTTTATTGAAAAAACTCCTTCAGAGCCTCATTGTAATCATCTTATTGTGAATAAGTGCAGCCTTCACTTCTCTTCTTAGAGATAAGTCGCCACCATTCCAACAAGCTTGTTTTTCGTTGCATTTTATAGTTTCAACTTATTTCCTTATTGAATAGAAACTAGTTTTATTGTATCTTTGTTATTCTATGTTAAAAAACTTTTAATAATCTATATTCATTTTGTTCTTATCATAAAATATGGATCAGTGGTATCAGAGAGGTCTTCTCCTTGTCTTTCTTAATGCATGTCCCCAATGAGGTCAGGGTACAAAGAATTGGGTCTCGAGCAAGCTCTTGTATGCCCAAGTGACCTCTCATGGTGGAAGAAAAGAAAGAAGATGGAATAGGAGATCCTTTAAAAATGTTTCTTGAGGAAAATCGCACTCAACAGAGGAACGAGATGATGCATTGACCATTGTCAGAAACTGGCATACAAATTGGAGTTGCCTGCATCTTCACGAGTACACCCAATTTTCCATGTTTCATGATTAAAGAAGGTTATAGGCGACAATATCCCAGTTCAAACTATATTGCCAGAACTTGACGAGGAAGGAAAAATCATATCGGAGCCTGAAGCCATCACTGACACAAGAATTCGCCAGTTGAGGAATAGATCCATTTCAGAGTATCTCATTAAATGGAGGAAACTATCGGCTGAAGATTCCACTTGGGAAGA
>ML833146.1:6789-27038 GCA_009831015.1 Picea engelmannii
GCCGTCACATCTCTTCTCAGAGATAAGCTGCCACCATTCTAGCGAGTCTTTCACTCTGTATTTTTACAGTCTCTGTACATTTCTTTCATTAATAGAAATTGTGTATTACTGTATCTCTGTGTTTATGGTTGCATCTCTGATATGTTTATGTTATATTATTGAATATCTGCAATATCTCTGTGCATTTCTTTATTATATCTCCGCTCTCATTTCGTGCCGAAAATAATCCAGATCAAATAGAGTGAGTGTCAAAGACCATTTTCCATTTCCTAATATGGAAATAATTTTACAACAAGTTGCAGGGTCACAAATGATGTCCTTACTTGATGGCCTTTTCGGGTATAACCAAATCAAGTTAAAAAGGACTGATAGGTATAAAACCACTTTTACTACACATTGGGGCACATTTTCTTATGAGTGCATGCCTTTTGGTTTGTCTAATGAAGGTGCCACCTTTCAAGAGATATGCAAATAGTTTTGATGATTTGAGCGGTAAAATTATCCAAGTTTATCTTTATGATTTGACTGTTTATTCAAAGAACTGGTTGGATCCTTTTGGTCATCTTAGAAAAGTTCTCATGTGTTGCAGAAAATTTGGCATTTCTTTAAATCCTTCCAAATCTATTTTCGGTGTCACAAAGGGAAAAATCCTCAGTCATATTGTTTTTGATTTAGGAATAAGCATCGATCCCGAAAGGATTACTACGATTTTAAACCTTCCTTCCCCCACTTCCAAGAAATAAGTCCAATCTTTCATGGGCATTATTAATTTTTTCCACAGGTTTTTTCCTGATTTTGTTGTCATGATCAAATTAATTCATAATCTTCTGAAGCAAGATCGTTCTTTTTCTTGGACAAATGAAGTCAAAAATTCTTTCCTTAGGATTAAGAAAACAATCAGTTTCACACCGGTTTTGGCGAAACCATGTTTTGAGAAAGATTTTATCATATATACCAATGCCATCGAGGAAACACTTTAGGCTATCCTCTTATAAAGTGATGACCAAAACAATGAAAAAATTGTAGCTTACATGAGTCAGATGTTATCAGATGATGAAATCAAGTACTCTTATATTGAGAAACATGTTTTTTCTCTTGTTAAGGCTATAGAAAAAAAATTCCACTTTATTTTAGGAAAATGTACGAGGTAAGAGTCCCTTTTCCTGCTGTCAAGTTTCTTCCCTCACAAACTTATCTTTTAGGAAAACTTGCACATTGGCTTGCCAAAATTTAGGAGCATGATTTGACGATCATGACTTCAAAGAGAATCAAGGGACGATACCTAGCTCTTCACTTAGCTCAACATCTTGAATCAAGTGAAGAACTTGACGATCACGATAGTCCTCTTTCAACTTTGTTTTATATTGAGAATCAAAATATTTCCATATCCAAACATCCTTGGTATACAAATATGGTGTATTATTTGTAGTATCAAAAGTGTCCAAATGAGTTGGATCCCCACCAGAGAAGGAGACTCCACCTAGAAGCTTCCAAGTATATCATTTTACGAGACATTTTGTTTAGGAGGTCTACTGATGGTTTGTTACTTCGATGTGTAAATGATGAAGAAACACATAAATTGTTACATGAAATTCATGGATCATCAACTTCTGTCATTCACATTGGTGGCCATTTTTCTGTTAAGTCTACTACTTTTAAAATCATAAGAAATGGTTACTATTGGCCCATGATATTCCGTGATTCTAATAAATTTACAAAATATTTCGATAAGTGCCAAAAATTTGTTGGGAAAGAATGCCTTTCTGCCATGGCTTTACAACCTGTCCTCCTGGATTTCCCTTTTTCTAAATGGGGCCTAGACTTTATTGGTCCTATCAATCCTCCATCATTTTCATGACATATCTTTATTTTAATAGCCACCGATAACTTTACCAAGTGGACCGAGGTTGTCTCTCTTAGACACGCACATGATGAGCAGAAAATTTATTTCTTAGAATCTAACATCTTTTCCAGATTCAACATTCCATTAGAGATCATTACAGACAATGACCCAACCTTCATTTTTGAAAAATTGACTTATTTTTTGGCTAAGTTAGGGGTCAAACATTTCACTTCATCTTCTTATTACCCTCATGGAAATGGGAAAGAAGATTCCACTAATAAGAATCTAGTTAGGATCATAGAATACAAACCTCTCCAGTGGCACATGCTTCTCACTTATGCTCTCTGGGAAAATCACACGACCACCAAAGAAAGCACATGTTTTACTCCATTTCAACTTGTATATGGCCGAGAGGCTATTTTTCCTACTGAGTTGGAGCTTGCATCCTTATGACTGATGTTACAAATATATAAGAATTAAATTATTCTAATGTTCCCCAAAGGATAAATGCATTGTTAGCCCTGGAAGAAAAAATGAATTTTTCCTTGGAGAACATAAAAAGAAGGCAGCAGACCGTCAAAAAGTATTTTAACAGACAATCAAAAGTTGTTGAAGGAGCAAAAGCTATTGAAGAAGAAATAGTTATATAATCTATAAGGCATATAGCATGTATAATAATTATTTAATTATAGCCCATGCTAAGAAAGGAAGACACTCTAAGTTCCAAAAATTATGGCTAGGTCCTTTCAAAATCGCTTTTGTCCTAGGCACAAACTCATACCTTCTGAAAGATTTGAAAGAGCGATTATTCTCTTACACTACTAATGGTTCCCACTTGAAACATTATGTGGAACCAACTTGATCCTTAACGCTTATGAAAACATGACTAATGTATATAGTTTTTTCCTTAATGTTTTCTTTTTACTTTGGTTTGTTGAGTTTTTAATTTAGGTTGTTTTGTTTTTCATAATTATCAGAAATAAAGTCTGGATAAGTTTGGAAATAACAATGTCATTCTGTAAGTATCGTTGATCAATGAAAAATAAGGTACAAACAATTGTCATGATTTCCTCCTTTCAGACATCACTAAGATTGTTTTTTTCTTTCAATACTGTTGTAGGATAGTTGATTTGTCTTCTTCCCTATTTCTGCTATCCCTTTCTTCCCTCCATATTGAGCATATCAGAAGCATTATCATTGAAACTTTAATAAGAACTATTTGTTATTCTGTGTTTAATGTTATGCATACAGGACTATTGGCATCAATAATGTAATTTCTATTTGTTTATAAGCTGCCTAACACAGGGTCTTTAAATTCTCATTACCCATCATAAGCAACGACACTTATTATCTATCACCTTTTACATACCTGCCTTTCATTTTTTGTTTTCATGATTGTAAGCATGAAAAATCATAGCTGGAATTCACATTTGGTTTCAATTTTTTATCAAAAGATAACTGTTCATATGGTCTATTGTCAAATTGTCATCTTTCGCTATGAACTTGATGGTTTTCCTAGTTTATAACCCCTTGGTATTAAACGTGCCTTGGTTACATAAGTATAAAACATCCACTCATTTAGCATTCAATTAATGTCAATGGGGTTTTGATTCATAAAAATTTTAATGGTTCAATGTCTATTTGATACATTAATCTTTGTAATCAAGTCATGGACATGCATACTATTGTTTTCAACTTCTCTGATCCTTATGCATACTAATGTGCCAAGGTGTTATTTTAAGTACAGTGTGATATTATTAATTTGCATGGCCTCGATCTACACGACCTCTTTCACACGCATGGTAATTAACACTTCTGCCTACCATTTCGAGTTGTCTTTGCATTGCATTGAGAAAACTCGGGGCTATGGCTCTGTGTTTTTTCTATCAAACCCTACCTCCGATTCCCGTGTTGGTTACTTTCTGTTAGCCATGGCTCCTGTGGTAAGGATTGAGCCCAATGGAATCTATACCTTGTTATCATTTGACAATGCCAGAGATGAATTAGAAAGGAACGACTGGTGTGTGTTTATTGAAAAGTTAGAGGGTTTTAATCTAAGAGTTGCTCAAGAATTCGTGTTGACATTCGACGGTTGCAGAGAAAAAATAGGAGACGTCCAACTTGAGTTAAATGAAGATTTTATAAGCCAAGCTACCGGTCTACCAGCCGTGGGGCAAAAATGGTTCAAAAACTCAAAGGTTGAAGAGGTTCCCTAGTCATTGTTGTTCGCTTCAAGGAGAATTACTAGCTGCGACCGAGGTATGCTTGTCTCAGCTTTAAAACCTAGATGGCATGATCTGTTAGCTATTGTGAAACAGTTCATTACCTGTGAGGGGAGATTTGGGTTGGTTTTCTTGTATCACTTGCGATTGCTTATGAGTTTTATCGATTCCCCCCAGAACATGCCCTATTTCCTCCTTCAAAGTTTATACAATATGGAAAAGTGGTTTAAGAGGTAGAAGTATGATTCTAGTTTGTTCCACCATTGTTTAATCAATATTATTATTATACATTAGTTGAAATTAAACAATGATTGTTGGGATGCTTTTCTGTTACGAAATGGTTTTGGTAGTAGGGAGTTGGGACAGGTTGACAAGCTTGTCGTCACAGAAACCCTCATGAAACCTACCATCTCTCCTCCTTCGCTCTTGCCCTGTGATCCTATTTCTAATTTGGAACCCTCGACCTATCTTGATTCTACCCAACCCGACACTCTACCAGATTTGTATCCTAAGGGTTGTGTTAATACTGTTAAAAAATCCACAAGGAAAAAGTGTAAAGGCAGTGTCGATGTTAATTATAAGAATAAAAAGGTCGCTTGTTGGGTTTCACGATGTGCTTGAAATAAGCCCAAGCCCTGTGCAAACCAAAATGCAATTGTGGTAAGTGAGGATTCTGATTCAGAAATTGAAAGGTTCTTGGCCGAAGAGTATCCATACTCATATGGACTTTGTCCTGACAGACACTACGATTATGTCACCAACTTACCACCGTGTCTAAAGGACAATCCTGATTTCCCTGGAATCAAACTCAGTAATGAACCTACAGGTCCAATGGAATATTCCCCACCTGTTAACACTATCATTGCCGATACATAGTCTATATAGCCGCACTGTAATGAATGTCGATCCTGGATCGATAGGTATTACAAAGACGTGCCTTTACTTCAGCCTCGGCTTAAATCCTTGGAAGACCAAGTGAATTCGCTAACGAAGAAGAATAGTTGACTCCAATCTGTAGCTCAAACCAAATACAAACGCCAAAAAACCACAGGGTCTGTTGTTTTTAAGAACATGGAAGCAGCGACTGCAATAGTAAATTCAAAGATTGCTTGATTAGTTTGAATCCCTTAATTTGAGGTATGATTTTTTTTAAATAAGTTTAGTATGATTCTGTCTTTTTCAAATTAGGATACATGATTTTTTTGCATAGATTACTTTTTAGTTGGTTTTGATTTATTCAATAAAATGTGATTCTAGTTATAATTATAACTAGCTACAGAATCGTGAGATTTTGTAGCTAGTTAGAAAAATTCGAATTACTTGTTTTGATAACTGAAAATACATCTGAAATCTTTTATTCTTATTTTTTTTCAGGAACCTATGATTTCTAAGGAGATTTGAAGCACTGTTGGCATCTCTCAGCATACTATCTTTATGTTTTTAAATAGAGTAGGCTGTTAGTTTTTGGTATCAAGTAGAATCTGGGAGGTTGCATCCCCCACATTTTTTGGAACAAATTGGATGTTATCAACAAGAAACGTTTTGTTCCTGTAACCTATATAAGTATGTTGTTTTGTAACCTTGTGATCATCTCTGCCTGGGGGCAAAAATTATGGATTTATGATTTACAGACTTGAATGGAATATGATATTTGCACATCTTTAGCTTCTCTATATCGTGTTTTTATTCAAGTTATGATTATTTTGATTTGTAGTTAGATCGTGATTGCTTTAGCTATCATCATTTATTGTAGATTGATATGATAAAATTTATATGATATCCATATTTTATGTCCAATAATTAACATGCAGTAATTATTCTGTTCAAACTTGAGATTAGGAGATTTATCTTCATCATTCGTTGAACACTTATACACAAGTTTTCACAGCAGGATCTATCTCAATGTGGCCACTTGTGAAATTATAAAATTGTTGTTACTATATCTCCTTTATGTTCTATCATTTGGATTCAATCACTACTACTTCACGTTTACGAGAAGCATTTGTAGGACCTGTTGCAGGTTTGCCTCATCAAACAACAAGATTGGATGCTATACACAGGACGAATATGAGATGCGATTACAGGTTAGTTTGTGAGTTTTATTTCATTAGTTTAATACAGAAATTTCCTGCAATCTAAACATATTCTACTATTTGTTATCTCTATTTTCAATTAGATAGTTTGATTTTTCATTTCTTGTTTATAAACATTATAAAAAAAAAAACATAAACCAAAAAGATTGAACGATAACTTTGCTTTTGTTTAATAAGTCAATCCATATTCAATTTTCGCAGGTTTAGATTAAAATTTGCATTCTGTAAATATTATACATATATTAGAAATAAATCCATTCGTATATATTATACATACAATAAGTATATTTATAAACATTATTTAGTAAACTGTAAATATATATTAGATCTGTATATAATTTTCAGCAAGTGTTATTCATTAAGTTATTTTATTTTCTTTAGTTTTGTTTTTCTCTTTCTTAGGACTTATATCGGCTAATGGAGCCTCTAAACCCGTCGGAGTGGATCAATCCAAATGGCTTGGGTTAAGTAGACAACCCCGGACCAGATTCACTCCTCTAGTTGACGAGCGGTCAATTTCGCCCATCAACAAATGGTGCTAGAAGGAGGGCCTGAAAATTATTAATGGAACGAGGTGGTCGTAAGAATCCTCCACCACCTACTTGCTCACCCATAGTGACTAGAAGTCATTCAGATGACAACATTATCCCTCAAACAGCAACCACATCAAACGATGATCTACGGATCACAGTTGAACCAGTAACTCCAAATCCTACGGGTGGTGACATACAAGAGATTGTTCGGCAATATCTCATAAGAATGCACAGTGCCTTCGCCTGTTTAAGATAACCAAATTGACCTTTGGACCAACCATTATACTTCTATGATATCAGAGAACAACTTGGAGGCACTGACCTTACTTTAAACCCTACAGATCCAATCCTCACTCCTGCAGCAAGAGGATCTGGTATACCACCATCACCACCTCATTCATCTCCTTCTTCTTCTGTATAAGAATCCTCTGACGAAGGCAGTTCCTTATCCTAGCCTTTGACACCACCCACACTTATGGCCAACCAGAACAATCCCGCTAGACCTTGGCTCGACCAAGATGCAATGGCCATACCTGGGCCTCAACATCCCTTACCCAAACACCTAGAGAAATGGCTCCCTAAATTTGACCCAGACTCCAAATAGATCACCGAAGATCACATCCAAAAGTTTATGTTATCCATTAGACTCCGTAGTGTCGAGCACGAAGATGTAGTCTATAGATTGTTTCCCTACACCTTTGAGGGAAATGCCTCTACCTGGTACTTTTCCCAACAACCCCACACCATTGTGTCATGGGAGAAATTTGAATCCTATTTCCTTGAGAAGTTCAGAGACGACAAGTCTCCTGAAGTTCTAGTCATGGAGATTTCTAGTTTAAGCATGAACCCCAAAGAAAAGATCAAAGACTTTAATCAAATTTTCTTGACACTAAAGAACTAAATCCCTACAGATTCAATTCCTGTCGAGAATCTTATTATAGCATATTATACGAAAGCCTTACATCAAAGCATAGCCATTTGGGTAAAGAGATCCAAGAAATCCACGTTGTTAGAAGTCTTCGAAGAGGCCAGTCAGATTGAGAAAGACATCCTCAGCTTAAAAGACACTGCTAGCAATGAGACAGAGACTAGTTCATCTTCCAAAAAGAAATTCAAAATCCTCCCCAGGCCTTCCCAAAACAAAGCTTAACCTGAAAGCTCAGATTTATAAAACTTACAGAAATTTGTTCAAAAACTATCCAATCAAGTTACAGATTTGAAAAGGATGGTTGAAGAAGCTTCTTCGAGCAAAGGGCCTTACAAAGCCCCTTTTAGGAAGCCTTTTCCCACCAACCGACCTAATTCAAATACTGAAGGCCTAAATCTAGAAAGCCTGCAATTCGCTATTCAAAATATTCTAGAAGCACAGGATAACTTGATGCCTCCCGAGATCCCTGAAGAAGTAGTTGAACAAGAGACAATAGAAGAAGATGAATCTTCTCTGAACATTTTTGGAAATTTTTTGGATAGTATTTTTCAAGCTAATTTCAAAACAGTGCATCCTTACAATACTAGGAGTAAGACAACAAACAAGCCTTCTTCTGAAATCACTACGACTTTGCCTCCAAAACAGTCTAAGTCAACTGAAACTAAACAGAATTCAGTAAACACAAGCTTAGATTATGATTTGGTTGAAGATCTAAAATAGATTAGGGCTAATATTTCTGTTTATGAATTATTAAAATTCTCTTTTCTTCTGCAAAAAATGCTACCAAATATTGCAAAGAACAACAAAAATGGCAATCCAAGCAGTAACAAAGGTGTTCAGAACAACCCCAAAGTTCCTTAGAAGGCCTCCGCCAAAACTACTTCTGATCCTCACCAAAAAAGAGACCTTCCTGTAAATAATGTAACAAATGTAGATAAATCAGTTTTAGAGGCCGCGAGTAAAAAGCAACAAGCTTCCACTATTAGTACTCGCAGAAATGTCCCTCCATTTTTGTTAACTTTTGAAATTTTCAATAGGAATGTGCATAACTGCATGATAGATTCAGGAGCATCATCTAATGTAATGCCTTGCTCTGTTTGTCAAAAGATTAATGTTGAAGTTCAACCATCCACCTTGAAGATTATCCAGCTTGATCGAACTAGTGTTAAAGTTATAGGGGAATTGAGAAATGTGCTTATAAGATTGTCGTCTAACCCTAAAGTTCATCAAGTGATTGATATTATTGTTGTAGATATCCCAGAATTTTATGGTTTGTTTTTAAGCAGAGACTGGTCAGAATAGATACACGGCTATTTTGTGCCGGATTGGTCTCACTTGTGGCTACCCGAGAATGGAAAGCCCAACAGAATCAAGGTAAATCGTGAACGTTATCTAAAGTTCACGATGACTAATTTAAATGATCCCAATGAACCATTCACTCCTTCTGTCGATTCGCCTGAAATACAGGGGATTGATACCTTTTTCGGTAATTTCATGGCCGAAACTTCTACTATCACTAACCTAGAACAACAGTCGGAAATTTTGACATATACGCAGCCAGAAGCTTCTACCCAATGGTCACATGAAACTGACAACAATCAAATATGGTCTCTTTACTTTGATGGGTCAAAATCCAAAGAAGGAGTTGGTGCAGGCTACGTGATCATCGATCCAGTAGGTAACAAGACCCTGATTGCTTGCAGGTTAGAATTCGAATGTACAAACAACACAGCAGAATATGAGGCACTATTGCAAGGCCTCAGAAAAGCATTAGATATGAATGTTCAAAATTTAACTGTCTTTGGTGATTCGAAAATCGTAGTTAGATAGGTAAAAAATTCTATCCACTGTTTATCTCCGCACCTTAAAAGCTACCAAACTGAGGTATGGAATTTTATGCATAAGTTTGTTGCATTTAACATAAATTCTATTCCTAGATTGAATAATTTTGAAGCTGATTTGTTAGCTAACGTAGCTTCGAAACTTTTCCCTGCAGAAGACTTATCTCCAAATGCATTCTCCGTCGAACTGTTGTTCAGACCGTCCGTCCCGGACAACATCACGAATTGGAGAGTCTTCGATGACGATCAACAGATTATAAGCTTTCTGCATATGGAAGAAACTTTCCAGGGCGTGGTGACCGACGAAGGTACTCATGACAAAAATCTTCATGACTTTACGGTAATACTAGATCCAAGATCTCTAGAATCTTCGTCAGACATGGTAAATTCTATCCCGAAATTTATAGTTAGATTAGAAAAAAAATTTGATCTTCATGACAAGTTCTGAAAATCAGTGAACTGTAAAATGAATAGTTCCTCTTTGACACATGAAAAAGTAAATTTGGGAATTAAAGACAACCCACAGTGCATTAATTTAGGGGTGGGATGTTCTGAGCAAGAAAAAACAACGTTTATTAAATTATTTAAGGAATTCAAAGATGTTTTTGCTTGGACGTACGACGACTTAAAAACCCTTGATCATAACATCATACAACACGTTATTCCTATGAAACCCAAAGCCCAACCTTTTCAACAAAAATTAAGAAAATGCACCCAAAACTCGAACCAACTGTCAAGAAGGAATTAAACAAACTCCTGAATGCTAAGATAATGTTCCTAGTTAGGCGCACACAATGGGTCTCTAATCTTGTCCCTGTCCGAAAGAAGAGTGGTGAAATCTGACTATGTGTCAATTTTCGAAATCTTAATCGAGCGTCTGATAAAGACAACTACCTTGTCCCTCCCATGGAACAGATCCTTCAATAGGTATCTGGTTCTAAAAGATTATCCTTGTTGGATGGTTTTTCAGGGTATAACCAAGTCTTGATGTCCCCTCCAGACCAACTCAAAACCATCTTCCACACTCCATGGGGCACCTACGCTTATAGGAAGATGCCCTTTGGACTCATAAATGTCAGTGCCACTTTCCAGAGAGCGATGGACATCGCTTTACGATGCTTAAGCAATCAATCTGTCGTAGTTTACCTGGATGACGTTACTGTCTTCTTGAAAAACAAAGAAGATCATCTAGCTCATTTAAGATCCGTTCTACAGCGATGTCGTAAGTACGACATTTCTTTGAATCCTAAAAAATCTATTTGCGTCGTAGAACAAGGTAAACTCCTAGGATTCATTGTATCAAGTGAAGGAATGATTATCGACCCTGAAAGAACTCAAGTCATTTCAAAACTTCCCCCTCCCTCATCCAAAAAGTCTATGCAATCTTTCTTAGGCCAGATAAACTTTTTTAGGAGATTCGTCCCCAACTTTTCATACATGGTAAAACCATTACAAAACCTAATCAAAAAGGATGTACAATACCATTGGGGACCTTTAGAAACCTAGGCTTTTAATTCAATAAAAAAGGCCATAATAGATGCTCCTTCTCTAATGAGCCCTGACTTTTCGCAAGACTTCACACTCTACACGTTTGCTTCTGACCGTTCATACGCTGCTGTCCTAACTCAAAATAATGCTGAAAACAACGAAGTCCCAATCACCTTTATGAGCTCAGCCTTCAAGGGGGCGGAACTTAATTACCCAGTAGTATATCAGCAAGCATATGTTGTTTTCAAAGCAGTAAAGAACTTCTGATCTTATCTTTTGAAATCTAGGACGAAAATCATTGTCCCTTACCTGGTTGTCAGAAATCTGTTAGTACAGAAAGAACTAGGCGAAAAAAGGGAAAACTGGGTCACATCCTTGCAAGAGTATGAAATAGAAATCACCCTAGCACAAATAGTAAGAGGCTAAGGGTTATGCAAGTTAGTCGTTGATTCAGCTGCAGGACAACAAGAAGAAAATGATATGTTGAATCCAGGACAGCTCTATCAAAATCAAATCTGTTGTGCACAAAACCCTGTTAGTCCCTGGTATGATGATATAAAATTTTGTCTTGAACAAGGATCAGCTCCCCATTACCTGGATCCCACAAAAATAAGAGCACTAAGATTAAAATCTTCTTCTTTTCAACTAATTAATGGTATTATGTTTCATCAAAATTTTGATGGAGTACTAATGCGTTGTCTTGAGAAAGATGAAGAAGAAAAGGTCTTATTGGAATTGCACGCAGGAGAAGCTGGTGGGCATTTTGGTGGAGATACCACAGCCCATAAAGTATTAAGAGAAGGTTATTACTAGACTACCCTTTTTAAAGATGCTCATGCTTTGTGTTGCAAGTGTGTAATTTGTCAAAAAGCATCCGGACGGATACAGAAACCAGTCTTCCCTCTGCAACCAGTTTCAGTAGACTCCCCTTTTCAGTAGTGGGGTCTAGATATTGTAGGCCCAATCAATCCACCATATTCACAGTAGCATAAGTATATCATAATAGCCATAGATTACTTCACTAGGTGGTCCGAGGCTGCCCCATTAAAAGCTGTAAATACCAGCCAGGTAAGATTTTTCTTGAATTCAAATATTATTACTCGTTTTGGTATCCCTGAATGCCTGGTATTTGATAATGCTTCTTATTTTTCATCTCTTGATATGAGTGATTTCGCTCTAGAAAAGGGAATTAAATTAAAGTATTCTGCCAGCTATTACTCCCAAGGCAATGGTTTGGCAGAATCGACTAATAAAAATTTGATCAAAATTATCAAGAGAATGGTCTCTGAAAACCATAAAAATTGGCCTAACGCACTGTTAAATGCAATCTGGGTTGATAGAGTAACTCCTAAAACTGTTGTGGATAACTCACCTTTCTTTCTCGTTTATGGCAGAGAGGTGATTCTTCCACCACATGTCCTCCTTCCCTCTCTGCAGCTATCGCAGAAAGTACAAGAAGAGGACTGCCCCCCTTTGGAGAATCGAATTAATGCTTTGTTAAAATTAGAAGAAGTGAGGGCTCAAGTGAAACAGAAATTGGATCAACATCAACTCATTGTTAAAAATTGGTTTGATTCCAATTCTTCCTCTGACAGAAATTTTGAGGTAGGTGACCTTGTCCTAAAATGGGACAAACCGCATGAGGGAAAATGAGAACATACAAAGTTTCAGAACTTGTGGCTAGGTCCATTCTTAATTGCTGAAAAATTGGGTCCCAGTTCCTTCTGATTACAGAATTTAGAGGGACAGCCAGACACATTTCCGGTGAATGGCCAAGCTCTAAAAAATTACTTCGCCTAATGACACTCCCTTGTACATTGTATAAATATTTTTATTTTACTTGTTGTTTGCTTTTCTTTGCTGGTTTCTTTTGATTTTTCCTTTATGCTTATCAGTCTTTCTTTTTGAGACACACATGCGTGCACCATGGGCTAGTTTAGACAAAGAGAACATAAAAATTTCCCCTCTAAAAATGACTACTGAAGGTTGTTTAAACATCAATTGTGATATTCTTTTGAGTTTACAAGCCATGTTAAATATAACTTGTTGTTTGAAAAGCATTTCTTGATTTCAATCTGTAACTGAGGTTACTCACAATCATCCATAAAAACTCTTCTTACGTTGTCCCTGTTCCTTAAGAGAACAACTTAGAGATGTCTCCCTACCCTTGAAAGTCAGTTTTATTAATAGGCTATTTATAGATCTTAATGAAGGACAGCTAAGAAAATTCTTCAAGATCTGCAATTTACTACGATGTGTCCAAAAACCAGGATTTTCAGTGTCACCTCGCTCTATTAAAAATCTTTAAAACTAAATAAACCTTCAAAGAGTTGTGAGAAATGTTTGTAAACCCACTGGGATACTGAATAGGTCTGCTAGCAGCGGGTAAATGCATGCATGACGCCAAGATAACTTCGTTGGGGTACTGAACAGGCCCATTGGCAGCGAAGCAATGTAAGGTACATGAAAATTCTTAGATATGGATTCTTGTGACCTTAATGTCCTTCGTTCTGATCTGGAACTTCTTGGCAGGATATAGATATCGGAGTGGGTTAAATGACATCCCTGTCGAGGCTATGGACACCTGCTGGAAGCAGTGGCCCTGTCAATAGTATTGAAGTTTTTAACTTTAATATCTTGACTCTCCTCTGTTAAGATTGTCATCAGTTTTTGTCTTTTAAAATAACAATAATCTGAAACTTGAATTCTTTATAATTGATAATGATGTTTAGACAACTTTCTAGTTGTTTTTGATTTGAAGTTTTTTCTGATTATCCTAATCTGAACTCATTCATTCTGCAGAGATAACTGCTTCTCCCAGCGAGTCACCATTGTTGGCAGCAATAATGTAATTTCTATTTGTTTATAAGCTACCTAACACAGGATCTTTAAATTCTCGTTACTCGTCATAAGCAACGACACTTATTATTTGTCGCCTTTTACATACCCGCCTTTCGATTTTTGTTTTCATGACTGTAAGCATGAAAACTCACAGCTGGAATTCACATTTGGTTTCGATTTTTTATCAAAAGATAACTATTCATATGGTCTATTGTCGAATTGTCATCTTTCGCTATGAACTTGATGGTTTTCCTAGTTTATAACCCCTTGGTCTTAAACGTGCCTTGGTTACATAAGTATAAAACCTCCACTCATTTAGCATTCGATTAATGTCAATGGGGTTTTGATTCATAAAATTTTTAATGGTTCAATGTCTATTTGATACATTAATCTTTGTGATCAAGTCGTGGATATGCATACTATTGTTTTCAACTTCTCTGATCCTTATGTGTACTAATGTGCCAAGGTGTTATTTTAAGTACATCGCGATATTATTAATCTGCATGGCCTCGATCTACACAACCTCTTTCACACGCATGGTAATTAACACTCCTACCTACCATTTTGAGCTGTCTTTGCATTGCATTGAGGAAACTTGGGGCTATGGCTCTCTGTTTTTTCTATCAAACCCTACCTCTGATTCTTGTGTTGGTTACTTTTTGTTAGCCATGGCTCCTGTGGTGAGGATTGAGCCCAATGGCATCCAGACTTTGTTATCATTTGACAATACCATAGATGACTTAGAAAGGAATGGTTGGTGTGTGTTTATTGAAAAGTTCGAGGGTTTTAATCTAAGAGTTGCTCAAGAACTTGTGTTGACATTCAACGGTTGCAGAGAAAAAATAGGAGACGTCCAGCTTGAGTTAAATGAAGATTTTAAAAGCCAAGCTACCGGTCTACCAGTTGTGGGGAAAAAATGGTTCAAAAACTCAAAGGTTGAAGAGGTTCCCTGGTCATTGTTGTTCACTTCAAGGCGAATTACCAACTGCGACCGAGGTATGCCTGTCTCAGCTAAATGGCATGATCTGTTAGCTATTGTGAAATAGTTCGTTATCTGTGAGGGGAGATTTGGGTTGGTTTTCTTGTATCACTTGCTATTTCTTATGAGTTTTATCGATTTCCCCCTGAACATGCCCTATTTCCTCCTTCGAAGTCTATACAAGATGGCAAAGCGATTTAAGAGGCAGAAGTCTAATTCTAGTTTGTTCCACCATTCTTTAATCAAGATTATTATTATACATCAATTGAAATTAAACAATGATTGTTGGGATGCTTTTCTGTTACGAAATGGTTTTGGTAGTAGTGAGTTGGGATAGGTTGACAAGCTTGTCGTCACAGAAACCCTCATGAAACCTACCATCTCTCTTCCTTCGCTCTTGCCCTGTGATCCTATTTATAATTTGGAACCCTCGACCTATCCTGATTCTACCCAACCCGACACTCTACCAGATTCGTATCCTAAGGGTTGTGTTAAGACTGTTAAAAAATCCACGAGGAAAAAGTGTAAAGGCAACACCGATGTTAATTATAAGAATAAAAAGGCTGCTCATTGGGTTTCATGATGTGCTTGAAATAAACCCAAGCCCTGTGCAAACCAAAACACAATTGTGGTAAGTGAGGATTCCGATTCAGAAATTGAAAGGTTCTTGGCCGAAGAGTATCCATACTCATATGGACTTTGTCCTGACAGACCCTACGATTATGTCACCAACTTACCACCATGTCTAAAGGACAATCCTAATTTCAGCGAGTGTTATTCATTAAGTTATTTTATTTTCTTTAGTTTTGTTTTTCTCTTTCTTAGGACTTAGATCGGCTAATGGAGCCACTAAACCCATCCGAGTGGATCAATCCAAACATATTGGGTTAAGTAGACAACCCCGGACCGGATTCATTCCTCTAGTTGACGAGCAGTCAATTTCACCCATCAACAAGGACCAAACCCCCTCATATGTATCACTTTCCATAAGTTATTCCCAAAGTCTCATTTCATTATTTCCCTTAAATCATCTTTTTCCCCCTGTTGCATAACTATTATTTCCAGTTGTTTTCCAATCATTTATTTCTCTTGGTCCACTAAACCAAAACATTCTGAATTCCCAAATTTGTTGAGAACAGATTTCCCTGTGGAATCGCTAGTTTGTTGATGCCAAAAAACACAACTTGATCCCTGCCTACAAATAGGTTTCAATGCCTTATTATTTATTTATAATTTATAATATACTAGATAGGTGGGACCCTATATGTGAATGATCATGAAGGATGCCTCATCTTTTGTTGCACTCATGTCTATTTTTGTAGAAATGACTCTATAGTTTTAAAAATTTGGAACCGCTTTCCAAGCAAAATGGGAAAATGATAGGTTTATTGGCAATCTAATTCAAAGGGAAAATATGTTGTTTTAATGAGCATCTTGGTTTATTCTACTTCACATATATTTTGATTGGTTGATTTAAAATCCAAGCATGGGATATATTTGGATAGGGAATATTTCACTTATGAATTCTTGTGATTATCATGGACATTGGTTAATTTTGAAGGGTGGAAATGCTTCTGTAGAAAAAAAATGGGGAAGATACAATATACTTTGTGCTAAGTATTAAGCATGCACATTAAACTTGAAAACTTTATGGAAGGTGGCAAACTCGACTTTGAATTGAATTTTTGTTTGATAACTATAGTGGATTATGCGTTGAAGGTGTTAGTGTGCTTGTACTGGGTTATGGTTGATAGATTTATTGTAAGATATGACGTGCAATTACTACATGTCTCTCTAACCATACCTTGAGGTCACCACCCTCACTTGGTTCGCATTTTATTGATTTCTTGGTTGGTGTTGCCTCCATTTTACTCAGCCTTGGAAGAAATAGTCGTGTTTGTGGTTTTCCCTGGCATTAAACATACATGTATGAAAGCTCCTACTGCTCCATCCATGAAATATAGCTCTGCTCAGAATTAAATCATAATTTTGGCTCTTACATTTGCTTACTTACTGTGTTTTTTTGAAGTTTAATGCATGTGGGTATCAAATTTGTAATGAAATTTAAATGGAGTTCCTCTCTGTTGGCGTTTAAGTGTTCAAGTTGATTCATAGTCGAAATTTACTTTTTGTTTGAATGAAATTGCGTCTAGAATATGTGGTTGCTTTGTTGCTATTCCTGTTAGAAAAATAATTATGGAAAATATTGTTCGAGTTTCACTCATCTCTGGTCATTAAAATTAGAGAGTTTTCTTCCCCCTATGATATAAAAGAATCGGTGTTTGCTTAATTCCATTACCTAGTCTTGAAATATTTGTAGCTTCTTCAAACTGCATGTCAATTGTTTGTATATATATGGGCATATTTTCTTGCGGCCGCCATGCGGAGTCTATGGAGAGGTATGTGGAAATTATGTTGTGATAAGAGATGGTTAAAGTGTTATTTTTTTAAAAACCGTTGAAGTGTTCACCTTCGTGTTTGCCCAGACCTCAGTTCTTTTATTGATGAGTCACAATTTCAAACTCTGAGCTCGATGTTTGTTATCAGTGGTTAATCCAACATTAGAGAGGTTGGGTATTCACATCTTATTTATCATGTATCCATGGGGTTTTGCCAATTTTTTAAATGTATGATGTTAGAATAATAACACCAGGTTCATTGGGTTCTGAACATAGTCTGTTACACAACAAACATTGAAAGTTGTGACACCTACCTCATATGTTGAAGAATTGTTGACTATGTTGTGTTCCATAGCCCGCTTGATGTGGTTTGGTTTTAGTAGTGTTGAATATCTCTGTTGACAGTCTATTATAAAAAAAAAATCTACGAATAAAGGAAATAAAAGTGTACAATGGATAGTCTTGGATCTTTCCTCGGGTTTTGAAATATTAGTGTGTTGGATTTAACTTACTAAACAAAGAAAATTTTTGGAAATTATTGATTACAATGGCATTTTTGGGGTATCATTGCATGTAATAGAAAAATAATCATTTTCCCTCTTATTATACCATTTCTTGCTCACTATATTCCCCTCATCCTCCCAAATACATTAAAACACTCCCCATTTTGTTACTATGAATTTAAAATTCTTTATGGAAAGAAAAAAGATTAATATAAAAGTTGGTTAATGACTGGCGTTTAGAAGGCTGGATTTAGATACAGTCTCTGTTACTTTTACATTTGCTTGAACAATATTCATTTATATTTCCCCATCCATGCTACCATTTTTCGCACATTATAAACCCCTCATATTCCCAATATCCCTACCACTCCCTTTTCAAGTTGCAATTGATAATGAAGTTTTAAGGTGTTAATGGATGACTTGCATGTGTTTTGTGGTGAATAATAGAGACAACTTTTTTATTTTATTTAGGTAAAGTTTCATGCATGGATTGTTAAGAGTTTTTCATGACATGTTGGAATATTGCTTCAGGATGGGATTCTTTAGCAGAGGCAATAATGGCAGAGGCAATAGATGTTGGAAGATTGGTTGTTTTCATTGATGTCAACCCTATTCATTGGTTTTGGAAAGCAAGATTGATGAAGGTATTTGGACATGAAGGATAATGCACATGTAGATACAAAACCCATGGATGGATAGTATACATCATGTTGTTTCTGGTGGTATGTGGCATGCCACATGGATCCTCATTGTTGAGGAGAAATGAATTTTTGAAGATGACAAAGTGAATTGAAGAGGGAAGTACATGTAGGCCATGAAGATAATTAAAGAAAAGAATTACAAAATAAGAAAGTGCTAGGTCATCCCTAATGTTAAAAGGAAGTGACATAAATAGTATAAATACATATCATTATACATTCATTTTTATACATAATTCTAATTTAAGAGGAAATCATAAGTAAAGAAGGCCGGATTTCAAGGGAGGATGAAGTCTTTTAGTGATGTGTTCTAAGGTATGTTATTTACAGGTCATCTTACCATTTTTTCTATAACTTTTTTTATAGAATGATTCAGATGGTGAAATTGATATGGTATTAAGAATACATATCAAGGTACATGTTGTAAAAGTTTCATCTCTTGATTCTCTATAATTATGGAGATACACTTTGTGGAAGATAGGGTTTTTGACCAATCCTGAAGCTAGTCATAAACAACTATTCCGGGTAAAATAGTCATAGATTTTTCATAAAGAATCCAAATGAAGTGAGACAAATTTCATTAGAAAGATTACGAAATTTAGTTTCTTGTGTGTGATTTTTAGAATCTGATGTTAAATATTGAGCACGGGGCATTATGTACAAGTTCTCTCTCCTGAATAAACTAGAATTAAATAAAGTCTACCATTATCTCTATAACTTCTTTTTGGGGAGGATTCAAGGAATGAAAATTGGAGGTGTTTCAGAGAATACATTGAGTAATATTATCTACAAGATTAGATTATTCCAAGAATTGAAGAATTACAGAAGTTGAAGAAGTCTCAGGAAGCATTATCAAGCTCTATGTGATGGTTGGTTGATGGTGATGATTTAATGTAAACTTTTATTATCTCTCATATATTATTGGGTGGAAGGAAGGGGCAAGGATTGAAAGAGGTTAGTTCTTTTGCTTTAATTGTGAAGGAGTAAAACATGTTCAATTTGAATGTCCTCATCCAAGGATTGAAAGAGCTGAAACTGAAGAAGAAAAGTCCAATGAAGAAGAAGAAAATCATGAAGCAGAAATTATTCAACAAGAAGATGAGAATCTTAAAAAATTGAAGCATGTTGAGATTGAAAATAACAAGCTCAAARACACGCATAGAAAACTAAGAAGTGAATTGGGTAGTTGTGAAAAGACAGTTGTAATATTGAAGAAACAATTATAATACTTTGAGAAACTAAGAGAAGAAAACATTTACTTGAAAAATCTACTCGAAGAAGAAAGAAGAATAGGAGAAGTAAGGAATGTCCAAATGATGAATAAAGAAGAATATTGTGAGAAACTTGAACAAGAAGTTGTCTCATTGAGGAAGAGCTTAAGAAACTCTCAAGTGCCAAAAGACTTAACACATCTTGGGTGCATGGGTAAAACTTCATACAAAGAAGATGCAAATACCAACAAGAAGGTTGAAGAAAGAGCTACACAGTCATTTGATGAGAAGTGGACCAGGATACCAGAAAGAAGGAATGATTACAAAAGAGATGAATATCCAAGAAGACCTCCTACCTTCACAAATCAAAGAAGCTTCAATCAGTATGAAGGAAACTATAGAAGAGTAGATCATGAACCCAGATGAACTACATCACAAAGAAGGCCACTTACTCCAAGGTATCAAAATTTCTTTCTTGTTCATTGTTATAGTTGAAAAATTTTTGGACATAAGGCAATTAATTGCATAATCAATGAAAGGAACAAATACACAAGAAACATGAATGGTGTAAATAGAAGATATGGAAATAATCGTAGATTTGTCAGCAAAAGTTATAATTCATTTTCCCCATTGATGGACAAAAATATTGTATGCTACAAATGTAATTATC
>ML833146.1:40710-57282 GCA_009831015.1 Picea engelmannii
CCTGAATAACTTTCCGTAACCGGACTTCTACACTCCCTAATGACAGACTCCAATGTTTGTTTTAGGTGGCCTTGGAGAATTTACTCTCCAACCTATTCCAAGGCCCTATCCTGAGCTAATGTGTCCACCCTACAAACAAAAAATTCTACTTGATTTTATTAATTGTTGCTTTTAATGGGATTTTAAATCTCTGGGTGCGGAAGTGAAACTGGTGATGTGTAAAAAAGCCTCAAAGCAAAATGCACAGAAATGCTGAAAACAAACTTTTTCTAAAATGCAAAACCAGCAACTTTTTCGATGAAAAGACTTCTTTTCTTTTTTCAGATTTACTAAGATTTTATGCAGTAAATGAAGAGGACTTTCGCTCAGATCTGCGAGCTACTTATACTAGACATGCACTGAAAAACTTATGCAAAAGACTTCTTTCCAAGCTATCATTGCAACAACTCAATCCTCAATCCAAGAAGAAAAATGAAGCAAAAGATTGTTTTTTTTTTTATTTCGTTGTAAAATCACACAACAAGGAAAAATGATGACAAGTTCAAAACCAAGAGAAATGAAAGAAAAACTCTGGCTTAAAGCGCAGATCGCAAATAGAATCAGAGCATGAAAATGCAACCAAGCAATCTCAACAACACCAACTCCTACACTTGCCTAAAAACCATAAAATAAATGTCTTTTCTATCAATAAAAATCTAAAATCAAGCACAAGCTAAGGGAGAAATGCCCTAACCTGCTGACTGTGCAGCCCCAGACTCTAAACCTCTGACAGGAGCTCTTCTCACCACAGGAGGGGATGACTGCCCCACCCAAGCTGAAAAAATTTCCTAACAGATCCGCGACTGTCACCAAGACAGCCCGCGTGTACCCGCGTGCTGAACCACTACAGAGCGCGGGTATCCGCGTTCTAAGCTTAAGCAGGCCGCGGGTATGTTTAAAAACTAAGAAAAAAAATCAAACACAGCCAATCTAGTCCTGAAAAAGGCCTCTGGTACTGATAACCAGAGTCTCTGACAGGCTGAGATGCTATCACTCTAACAGAAAAAAAAAAATTTCAAAAAGAAAAAACCAATGTGAAGACACACACAACAAGCAAGACTGAAACACAAGACTGTAAACCAATTCAGACCCAGACAGGATCCAGAAAGCCCCCTGAGAATATAAACTTCTGACAGGGGAAGAGGGGACTGCCTCTTAAACCTCCTGGTCACTACACGCTACTGAAACCACTACAGGACGCGGATATCCGCGTGCTGCAGAAGGTTAGGGCGCGGGTCACCCGCGGGCAGGGCTTCTGCAGGCCGCGGGTACCTCTGTGTGTCCCGAAAAGAAAATTTCGAGCGTCAGTCAAAGAGAACTGGTATTTGATCACCAGGCTCTCTGCTAGCTTCCGACTAACAGAAAACAAAAATAAGCAAAGAAACTGAAATTTAATTCTCTTAAACTACCAAAAGATCTTTCACCAAACCAAGAGACCCTAAGAGCAAAATAAAATCCCCAGTGGAGTCGCCAATTCTGTTGTTGGGTATTTTACCGTACGGACTAATAAGCTAGGGCTCTAAGCTTATACGCAGATCATGACCCTCAAGACTTAACTTTTAACCTTCTACCCGAATCTGAAACCCCTTTCTTCACATGCATACAAGAGAAGAATAAACCAACCTTTTTCCGGACGACTGAAGTAGATCCTCCGTTGAGCTTCTTATCCCCTTGCTGCTGCTGCTCCTTCCAAAATCTTCCCTGCAATTAAGACAAGACTATGCATGCATGCTACTGATCTATTCTAGGGTTAGAGATAAAAACATAAATCAAATAACATAGATGAGATTCATGTATGCGGGACGGGAAAAGTATCTTTTTTTATTAGCTTCAATATGAACCAACTTACAATGATTTCTGAGGCCGGTCACCGTTCCACGATCCTGATCCTAGGCTCTTCCTCTTCTTCTTTGTCCTCCAACTGCTGCTTCTTGAGTTTCTCCTAAAGCTTGAGGCAAAGCTAAAGGGTTGGGACAAAGCTAGCTTGGCAATTTGGCAGAGTTTCTTTGCAATAATTTTTCCTCCTTTGAATAGTACCCCTAACCCTCCTTTTATAGGCTAGAAGGAGCTAGGGTTCTTGGCGAACTCTCGGCCATGCATGGCTCGGAGTTCCAGTTAACTGAAAAAAAGCCTTGTGTCCCGGCGGAAACTTTCCTGATTTTTTGCTTTGTTAGGTACCCGCAGACTGTTTTGGGTTAGCCTGTGGATACCCGCGTGCAGTATAAGGACTGTAAGCGGATGCCCGCGCCCAGTGAGCAGTTAGGGTGCGGGTTGCTTGTTTTAAGTGGTTTTTTGAGGATTTGCTCAGCATGGTTTTGGCTAGGAAGAGGCATGAGTTGGCCTGATGCCAGGTAAACCTGTATAGTGCATTTTAGGGTTATAACACATATGAAAATGTGAGGAACTATCAAGCAACAAACTACAGTAATGGAAGTTGGAATCAACAATCATTAACACTCAAAAGAAATGTCTATCTTCTATATGCAAAATAGTGTGAAATCATTAACATGCTTATGCATTCATCTTAACTATTGTGAAAGAGAATTGAATCGCAAAACATAAATCAAACTGATACAATTACAGCTGAAACAATAGCTCCTTTAGACTGGGCCCTTGGTCCTTAGAAGCACTGCTACTAGAAACTCAGTATGTAGAAATGGTGAAAATGATCAAAGCTTTTATTAACTTCATAGCTGGTACATCATTCAAAAAATCTTCTTGCGTAGAGTAACTATGAGTCTGAATACTTGAACGCAACTCTTAGATTGTCTTTTAGGATCTATTATCCTCTATATATAAAATAATCTGAGTAAATCAAGCCATATATAAAATCAAATCATCTTTAAAACTGCTTTGTGCCAAAAGTCCTTAACCTCCAATAGCTCACACATCTTCAAGATCTCCTTTGCTATTTTGGTTTTGACAATATTTATCCAATCCTGTAATAGAATCAAACAATTCCAATCATCTTTTAGAATCTATTCAACATAACTTCAATAATATCACTAGAAGACATATTAATCATTTTCTATCCTATTTATCCCTAATTAACAGAAAAGTCAATAACGATTGTATCATGAATTGTGGGAATAAGGAGGATATTTGTACCTTTTCATAACCTAACAGAGGGTATACCCACGATTATGTGTGGGAGCTTGCACTAGGGTGTAAGTCCATTAAGCAGGTCATCAACGTAACTTTTCCACCCGCTTTATCCCAACCCCTTCTTGTCTTGATTTCGCGACGTTGGATTTCATCACCAACTATTGACTTCGAAATAAGAAGGTTTGTTTGCTTGGTTTGATTCTTAGATTTTATTAGTGAGTACTATTTGTTTCTTTATTTGGCGATAGATTGTTTTCGTTCTTTACTTGGTTCAGCCAACATCAGCCTTTATCGTTCACATAGGATGCAAGGGCTACCCCAGTAAGATCCAGAATGTTACCTCCCTTTGCTTCCTAATTCACTAGAAGGCTCTCCCGAGGGAGTAGTCAGCAATGAGGTAGCTTCTGTAGTTGGAAGCACACACTCTTTGGAAGGATTTTGAATTTTTTCAGATTCCTTAGAGGTGTTCCAAGTTCCCCAAAACCCGTTGTTGAGTGTGAGACGAGATCCGCACATCATTCGGATGAACTCATCTAGAGAAATTGTTGTTGTTGATAGTATTGAAGTACCTACTAGACCTAACGCGAGATCTGGAGTAGAGAATCCACTTTTTCAAAGTGAATCATTTACGACCCTGGCTCATACTATCGAAACTTCTAATCCTAGTTCCATCCTTTTGACAGTACGAGATCTTTACGACAACCTAGGAGCAAGCCCTGATCAACCTATGGCATCACAAATGCTTGAGATGTTTGTTACCTATACGGTACCTTTATACCATTTTACTGGTACTACCAGTAGTGTCACCATATTTCTAGACCAATTATTGGTTGGTTCTCACTTGATTCTTCCTCTCCATATGGCCCATTCTATTATGGTCCCATAAGATACTAGGGTTTCTAATGGAAATGTGGTTATCACTCGAACTCCTATTGGAACACCACTTCCTCCTAGACCAAATCCATCACTTCCCCCTGGGTATAAAGCTTTGAATACTTCCATTGCTATCCCTACCTAGGTTCCATCCGGAGGTTCTAGAATTTTGTTCCTCCTGGGTACAATGCTGTGACTCAGTTCATTCCCACACCTACCGAGGTTATCTCTAGAGGGCCTTACATTCCTCCTCCGCCTTTGTTAAGAAGATCTCATCATCCCGACCCTAGTGACTCCAATTTAATTGGAGGCACCAATCATTCTATCACTTCTGGTTTCCATATTCCTCTTGGAGGTCAACCTCAAGCTAGGGGGAAACCTCAATTTGGGGGAGAACCTCAAATTGGGGGACAACCTCAACTTGGGGGTAAACCTTAGGTTGGATTCCACAACCCACTTTATGGACAAAACGTACCTGTGTTACAATCTCAACCTTGGAATCTTCCTTTCCAAAAAAATCTACAACCGTCTAGGGGAAACATCCTCAAGTCAATTCTTTTGTACCCTCTAACCTCGATCAACCATATCCAGGTTCTTTGAATCCCACTTGGGGTCAAAAATTTCAATCTAATGTTCCCTTCCAAGGGAACATACCTAATCAACCCAATCTTGTGGGCTATCTGCCTCAAAATCCTCCACAACCGAATCTGTCAGGATTGTCTAATTATCTATAGACTGCTTATGGTCCTATTGGTATACCTATGGGACTTCCCCCTCAGAGCTACTAGTTTCCTCAAGTGAACCGACAGTTTCCCTTTCTATCCACTTTGAATTTACTTGATTTGTCTAGGATTTTGAATGATCCTATTCTACAATATCCTTATTGGCCCATCATATTGCCAAAACTATTCTTCGACATTCCTAAATTTGACGGTAGAGAAGGAGAAGACCCAAATAATCATGTTATGACTTTCCACCTATGGTGTTTATTCAACTCCTTGATGGATGACTCCATCAGACTAGGGATTTTCCAGCGAACTCTCATGGGTTCAGAAGAAAAATGGTACATCAAGTTATCGTGAGGATTCTTTAATGACTTTAACACCCTAGCCATGGCCTTTTTGACACATTACCTATTGCCAATTTCATACGAGACAAGAACCAAAATTTTGATTTATTTTAAACAATCCTCGTCCACTCATATTTCTGATCACATCCATGAGTGGAGGTGGAGAAGACGCTTAATCAAAGTTCCTCTTCTTGATCAACTATTGGCTAAGTGGTTTAAAAAATCACTCATTGGACCTATCGCTCATGATTTCACCATGGGTGGTGTTGTCACTAAAGAGCAGGCGATTAGTCAGTATCTAGATCTCGTTTATTCGCAAACAGGAAAACTTTACCATTTCATCCCTGACGCTCCTCGTCCTTCCACAAACCCTACCTCAACACCTCCAACAACTTCTCATGCTACTAATGGTGTGATTGGCACCTTTCATGCCGAGACCCAGTCTGCGCATGCCGGTCACACCAATCCCAAATCCAATAATTCTAATTTATAGAATACTCCTCCTCCTATTCCTTCCTCTGGTAAGGCTACTGAAGTTAATTCGATTCAATCCACACCTACCGGGAAAAACCAAAATAAAAAGAAAGGGAAGGGTAAGAACAAGGAGGACAAGAATAATAATCCACAATATGATAAATCCAAAATGCAGACCATTCATGAGAAGGATAAACATAAAACTCATTACCCTTTCCTTATTTTTGGTGACGATCATTACACGAAAGATTGTCCACGATGTGATGAGGTCACTTAGTTCCTCCAAGGGATCGGAAATCCTTATACACTTGTTATTTTGTAACAATATTTCCCTTCTTAGCAGCAAACCCAACTGGTCTTTCATAAACAAGCTTCTCCTTCTACTTCATCTTATGTCCTTATGTGTACTAGTGACTCTAAAAATAATGAAGTTGCAGTCGCAACTCGAGCCAAGGATTACTCTTTGTCGAAGGAGAAAGTTGATGATGTACCACCTTTGTTGGTTCAACCTCCTCTCCCAATTTCACCTCCAAACGGTCCTCTTCATCTAGAAAGATTGGGTCTTAATATAGTTCTTCATCCCCCTCCCAAGGGCATTGTTCAAAAGTCTGCGTTCAATCCCCATGTACGTGCTTCCAAAAACTACATTATTGTAGAAGATATTTTGCAAGCACCCTCTGCGATGTCAACTCTCGAAGTCCTTCAAATTTGTCCTCCTCAACAGAAGGCACTGTTAAAGGCCATTGGTGGAATTGATCCTACAGATACTAATTTGATAATCTTTGACTTGGAAGATCACATTCCAAGGCTTCCTCCTCAGTTAGCATTTCAGATCCAAGTTGTTGTTGAAAAAAAGAATATCTATAGAACCGTCATTGATGAAGGATCATCAACTTGCGTTATGTCCATTACTTGTTGGAAAGCTATTGGCTCTCCTGCCGTCACTGAATCACTCAATACACTTAAGGCCTTCAATGGTATAGATTTTAAACCTTATGGTGTTCTTCCTTCTTTGTCTATTACGTTAGAAGGTAAATCAGTCAATGTAGAAGTTGAGGTCTTCGATGCACCTCTCAATTATAATCTTTTGCTTGGACGTAGCTGGATTGATTCCATGCGCGAAATTGTGTCTACCATTTTTCATGTGATATGTTTACCGCACTAAGGAAAGGCGGTTATTGTCAACCAACTGAACTTCTTTAATTTTGATTCCCATACTAGCAATGTGCCTTTTATCTCGAAAAAACCTCCCAGTTACGAGATTGTCAGCATGGGTCTTTTTAAAGATTCAACTTTGATGGGTACATTTCCAATCCCACCACCCGATATTCCTTCTCCTTTTTTCTCTTCGATTAATATGATCTCCACCAATGTTCATGAAACCCTTGAGTCATATGACCCATGAATAGTGCCTAACCCTGGTGATTTTCTTCATTATGGTGATAAAATTTCTTTAATCCCAGTTGAATTTGCTTATCAAGCTATTCAATCGACAACTCCTTCTCCTCCTTCTCTCTTTGATTCATCTCCTGATCCATTTCATGTAATATTTACTACTAATGAGATGATCATGTCAGTCATGTCTATGGAAGGCACTCCATGGGATGATGGACATCATTGTTCTATCCTCTTCCTAGAACGTGATACCATAGAGAGCTACCAATGGATTTTGACTTTGTTGATAGTTGTTGTTATTTCTTTCATTCCTGAGTTAACACACAATGTTTTGTATGAAGGTAACTTGAGTAAAATTTCACCTATCGTTCCTCTTGACATATCGATTAAACCCAGAGTCGTAGAAAATGTTCATATCGGTGCCTCATGTTCTACTGATGAGGTCTGCAGGTATAAATCCCTTTTCCAAGAATTTCATGAATTTTTTTCCTAGAGTTAGGAAGAAATGCCAGGTATTGATCTTGATATCATTGTGCATGAAATTAAGACATATTCGGACGCTAAACCCATTTGATAGAGACTTCGCCCAGTACATCCATACAAAGCTACTACTACCAAGATTGAGGTTGAAAAACTTCTTAAAGCTGGCTTTGTCTATCCTATGGCTTTGACTGATTAGGTATCAAATATTGTTCCGGTAAATAAGATACAAGGTACCATCCACATTTTTGTATATTATAGGGACATAAATAAGGCTTGTCCTAAAGATAATTACCCGACCCCTTTTGTTGACAAAATCGTTGACGACTATGTCGAGAGTGAAATCTCCTCCTTGATAGACGGTTTCTCCAGCTATAATCAAATTAATATTTTACAAGTGGATCAACACAAGACTGCTTTTATTTTCCCTTGGGGAACCTCTGCCTACCAGAAATTACCCTTTGGTCTCAAGAATGCTGGTGCGACCTTTTAGCGCGCTATGTGTTATGCTTTCCATGATATTAAGCACATTGTGCAACCCTATCTTGACGATCTCCTGACGTATTCCATGCATTGCCATGATCATCTGACACATTTAAGGGCCATTTTCTTACGTTGTCAACATTATCGTATCCATTTGAACCCACACAAATGTGTTTTTTGAGTGGAGTCTGGCCGACTTCTTGGTTTTATTGTATTGATACACAAGATTCGAATAGATTCCTTGAAGGTTGAGGCTATTCTTAATCTACCTCCTCCTTCCACACTACGCCAACTCCAAAGTTTGCAAGGCAAGGGAAACTTTTTATGTTGATTCAGCATCAATTACATTGAACTGACGAAAGGATTCACTTGAGTACTCAAGAAATGTTACAAATTTGCATGGGATGATACTACAAACAAAGCCTTTGAAGCTTTGAAACTTGCCTTAACCTGTACACCATTACTGTTTCCCCCTGACTATAGCTGAGATTGCTTCCTCTACTTAGCTACTTTGGACTCTACCATTGCTATGATATTAGTCTAAGAGGATGATTCACATGAAGAACATGTGATATACTATTTTAGTCGGAGTCTTACGACTACCGAGACCAAATACCTACATGTGGAGAAACTAGCCTTAGTAGTTATTCAAGTTGTTCAATGTTTTCGTAATTATATCTTATTACGCAGAACCATCCTTATTTTCGATTGCAACCCCATCCAACATATCCTTATTCAACAATCTATTGGGGGAAAGTACTCCAAATGGATAGTGATTCTCCATAAGTTTGACTTGGAGTTTGAACACACTAAGTCAAAGAAATATTTGGTTTTTGCCGAACTAATATGTGACATTCCCTCAACTGAAACACAAAATGTGGCAGAGGATTCCTTACCCAACGAATCCCTTTTTCTGATCAGTCCTAATGATGTATGGTATGGATATATCATTATCTATCTCTAGACTCAAACTTTCCAGCCTGATCTATCTAGTATAGATCATCGTTGTATACAGTATCAAGCCCTTTAATACATCATCCTCGATGATACCCTTTACCACCATGGTATTGATTCTATATTTAGACAATGTCTCACCTATGATGAAGCTGAGAAAGCTTTGAATGACTATCACTCTAGATCATGTGGCGTTCATATATCTGGGTATTCCATTGCCCAAAAGATCTTACGAGCGGGTTATTTTTGGTCTTCATTGTTTAAGGATTGCATTATTGCCATCCAGAAATTCCATGCTTGTCAAACTTCTAATAACAAGATAAGATCTCATCTTGATCCCTTACATCCTATAGTTTCCATTGGTCCATTTTCCAAATGGTGCATTGGATTCATGACATGTAACCCTCACTCGGTCGGGGGGCATGGATACATCAATATAGCTATGGATTATTTCACTAAATGGGATGAGGCGATGCCTACATTTGATAACACCATGAAACTGCAGGATTATTCATATTCAATCATATCATTACTAGGTTTGGTGTCCCTCAAGCCATCGTTACTGATCACAGTAGTCATTTTCAGAATTTTATGATGTCTGAACTTACTGAAAAGTTGGGTCTTCAACATGAAAACTCAACCCCCTATTACCCACAGGCCAATGTCCAAGTTGAAGCAATCAACAAAGTTATCACTACCATTCTTCAACGTATGATAGGAATTCATAAGACAAGTTGGCACACAATGTTGTTCTCAACATTATGGGCCTAACGGACATCTATTAAGTCTGCCATGGGATTCACACCATTCCAGTTAGTTTATGGTATCGAAGCTATTTTTCCGATTGAATGCGAAATATCATCTTTGAAACTAGTCCTTGAACTTCTCCCTAACACGTCTATTGAAGAGGAATGTCTTTTGTATTTGATGAAACTAGATGAAACCCGTCGTGATGTCACCTTAGTTATTGAAACTCATAAGAAATGTGTTAAATCCCAATATGAAAAGCATGTCAAGTCACGTGTTTTTTCTTAAGTTGAGCTAGTTCTTCTTTACAAGCAAGATCGTGATTTTCTAGGGGCCAGTAAATTCAAGTCCATGTGGCAGGGTCCTTACATTGTCAAATGAGTATTGAAGAAGGGAGCTTATGAGCTGGTTGACTATGACGAAATCCCTTGAGTGAACCCAGAAATGAGATTTACTTGAAGAAGTACTATGCTTAAATCATTTTTGCATGAGTGATTGTACTTTTAGTGTATCATACTCTTGTGTGCTTTTTCATTGTTTGGTTTCGACCTTCAGCTGCTTACCTTGCATTGTTCTTGGTTTCCAGATGTCGGTGTCTTTGCTACCCTACATTGGCTTCGCTGATGACACTAGTCACAACACTCAGAACTTAGCATCTGTTGCTTGGGAAATCTATGCACCTACAGATGAATTGATTAGTCTACATGGTGTTTTCCTCAGTCGTGCAACTAACAATATTGCGGAATACAATGTTGTCATCAAATTATTGACCGACGTTGTTTCACTTAGAATCTGTCACCTTATTGTACAACTCAATTCATAGTTAGTAGTCTTATGGTTGAGTAATGTTTACTCCATTCGAAGTCCTTCGTTGTTAAGGGTATATTTACTAATTCGCCTCTTGGATTGATTACATTGAATATCAATGCATTCCTAGATGTCTAAATACATTAATAGATGCTTTGGATAATTATGTGTTAGATAGACATTTGAGAAATTTATAAAATCCAATCACACTTTGTATGTACAACAAGTAAGCCTATAGAAGCCTCACATATATATATATATATATAACGATAAAAGTTTTACAAAAAGTGTTTTTGTCCGAAGACCAAAATATAAAAAATGTGAAGCACATGGCTTCATATACAATAGAGCATCAAGGATGTTGCTCGCTATAACATGTGACTGCTTGTACTACTTTATGGATCAGTCGATCGATGGAAGCAGACACACCCACTATATGGCGTTGGTAATGCCTCGAAATGTCATCGATGGAGGTATCCAGAATGTTCATCGTGAGCCCCTATAGATTTTTCTCTAGGGTCTCGAAGTCAGCAACAACTACTCCTGCTACATCTTCTCTATCCCCTTGCCTATGGATAGGGTATGAACTGGGAGGACGATAAGGTCCCATGTCTACATCATCAAAGAGCATTTGATTAGTCATCAGATAAACAACCTAAAAAGAATTTTGTATCATTAAAAACCACAAAAGCATCATATAAACAAAATTTCCTTCTTACCTATGTCCCCCCATTGGGAACCCTCAGTAAGAGACAAGTCTGGATCTCCACGGAATTCTAATATGACATATGTATAGTTGTCGACCATGAGAATCTAATTTCTCAACCAGTTGAAGAAGACATCTTTATATCTAACAATGGGACTAGATGCATGTCGTGCCATGAGGTCGACCCACCTCTTCATTCTCGGATCCTCTGGGGCAGGTATATGCCACTCTACCTGTAAGCACAAAACTGGGGCCCTCTCTAGGAAGAAGGACACCAAAATCGACCTGTATCCAAACTGTTTCAGCTCACCACTCATGCACTTGGTTAGTTGTTTTTTCATACTTTTGAGAACCCCTTCACACTAGTTGAAAACTCATGGCTCCATACACTCCAACACATACTGAAAATAGCTCTGAATAGCCATATGGGGAGATTTACTCCCTACCATGCATGTGATGGTATAGAGGATGGTCCATAGAGGCAAGTCTCAGACATATCTTATAGAAACTTTACCGCTATGATTCTAAGTACCTAGAACACAATGTGCACTGATATAGTGGTTCATAGGCTCGCCTCCACCCCTTCTACCTGTAAGTGTGACTAGGGACCCATGACGAGATATCCCGGTCAAGAACTAGATATTGTTAAGGTCCTAACCTGCACATAGGTAGATCAATGTATTCGGATGTAATAAAGGTCAATATTAATAAGGCCTTTCAATAAAATAGAATAAGGCGGATGTAAGAAGACCTAATAGAAGCTTCTTCTTCTAGAAGGATATTCCTCTAGATGCTTCTCTTGATAGACATTTTGTATAAATAAGGGTCGAGGGTATGAAAACCCTAGCTTGGAGATTATTGTAACAGAGCATTGCTCGACTGGAGGTTGCCCCCTCGAAGAGGCCTGTGAACGTTGCTTTCTGAATCAAAGTGCTTTTTCTATTGCTCTTTTGTATATCATTTCTGTGTATTGTGAAGATTATGCTGGATATTTTACTATTATTCTGCCATTTCTAGCAATTTATTTATGTTCTGCATATTTTATATAACTGGTATCTTGCAAGTGGTATCAGAGCACTTTCCTTGGCAGAAATTGTGGGTATTTTTTTTTTCAGGGTAGAGATGTATTCCGGTGTATTTAAGCCACAAAGATCTGTCGTTATGCACATAAACCCACGGTTGATGGATTCATACACGCAGGAAATACAAGTGGTTCTTAAGTGCACATCTGTTGGCCACCCTTGTGACCCCTGTTGGTACCCTTTCGAGTGGTAGCGCATCAGACAACACCTGTGTACGAATCAACCTAGATTTCCTGAAGCCCTCTTTAGATAAACCTATCGGTTGCTGGACTGCTATAGTGTCACCGAGAACAGCACTCGGGAAGATACTCTCTAGTACCTGGGTAGTCGGGTAGTACGGCTAAGGGTACAGTCTATCCTCCTTAGTTAGTTCCCTGAGATATTGGGCTGAGTACTACTGTTGGACCCCGCACATATATCAGAGAGCTATAGCACAGAGCAAACCCTTGTCTATAGAACCCTTGAATACCTAACCCTTAGGGAACATAAACAACAACATAAACAAATTAAACCGGTGAGATCTATTGACATGCATCTGTGTTCAGGTTGCTAAGTAAATACTCTCTGGTTCAGAATTTGGGGATTTCAGCACTACATCATTCTTCAGACCAAAGTGTAACCCTGCAGCTGTAAAAAAAAAAGTATGGAAATTTTTTCACCATTATTTGAGACCTATTCCATTAGATTCATCTCTTCTCCCTTATCACATTCATCCATATCATTTTTCTGCAAAAATTTCTAACCCCTCCCGCTCCCTTTTCAGTTCACCCATCCTCATGGCCCATACTCGTAGCCAAGAACTAGAGTCTCACTTCAACACCTTGCAATCTGGTTTACTCGAGACCCAACAAGAAGTGCAACAACTCAGTGCTACTATTGCCTCCCGTGATGCCTCCATAAATGCATCCGTAAATGTAGCCGTGCAGTCTGCAATGGAAGAAGTCAAACACGAACTAACCAGCCAGCTTGAATCTATCTTTGCATCACTCTGCACCAAACTCAAGATCCCTACCGATGACTCCTTTCCTGATGCACATAAAAAGACTGAAGGTGAAACTTCTTCCCATTCCTTTCAACCCCATCACTTTCAAAGGGACATACGCCTTCCGTGGGTGGATGTAACTGAATTTGATGGCTCGGACCCCACTGGTTGGGTCACCCAAATGGAGCATTATTTCTCTCTCTACAACATTATAGATGACTTGGCCAAACTCCGGTATGGTGTTCTCCATCTAGATCAAGAACGCTGGCAATGGTGGCAATTGAGAAAAACTTCCCGTCAAGGGTATATTGCTTGGACCCAATTTGTTGCTGAGCTTTATGAACGCTTTGACACTGACACCAACCATTTAGGTTGTTTGACAAAATTGAAGAAATCAGGAACAGTAGAAGACTTCATAGCTGCATTTGAGTGTCTGTCTTTTCGAACAGAGGGCATGACTGATGCTTTCTTTCGAGAGTGTTTTATCAGTGGCCTCAAGGAGGAGATTCGGGCCCATGTCCTCATGGCTCGACCTATGACTTGGGTGGAGGCTACCAAAAAAGCTAAAGAAGCACAACAAGTTGTTTCCTCTCAAAACTGTAAGCCTTCCTTTATCCCTCGCCCTAAACCAGTAAACCCCACTACTCCCTCCGCCCAATTAAAAATCCAAAAATTGACCAGGGCTGAAATGGCTAAACACCAACTCAAAGGCCTCTGCTATAATTGTGATGAAAAATATTTCCCAGGCCACAAATGTAAGGAACAAAATCTCTTTATGGCCATCTCGAAGGATATTCAGGAAGAAGATGTTGACACTCCCCCTGTGCTCGAGTCACCAAAAATATCTGACATACACCCTCCTCTGACCCTCCCGAAGTGGAACCGATCATTTCCCTCAATGCTCTCACTGGCTTCTCTGCCCCCCAAACCCTCAAGTTAATCGGTTACATCAAGCATCGAAAGGTCATCATTCTAGTTGATAGTGGCAGCACCCACAATTTTATTCATCATTTCATTGCCCAAGAAACTCATTGCTACATCCATGTTTTCAACAATCTCCAAATCATGATTGCCAATGGTGGTTCTATGAAATGTGGCGGGCACTGTGAAAATTTGCGTCTCCAAATAGGTGACTACCACCTCAAATCCCATATGTTTGCTATTGACATGGGCGGTTGCGACATTGTGTTGGGTGCAGAATGGCTAATGACTTTGGGTCCCATTCTCATGGATTTTCAGAACTTAACCATGCAATTTGACCAAGGAGGCCACCAATATAAATTTCAAGGCATCACTGTTGGTTCACGTGAGGTCATCAGTTCTCATCGCATGGAAAAACTATTGAAAAAAGGTCATTCGGGTGTCATTTCCCAACTCCACGCCATACAAGCCATAGAGACCCCACCAGTGCCCCAAGACCTCCAAGCCCTCCTTTCTAAATATCAAACAGTATTTTCCACTCCCCAAGGACTCCCTCCTTCCCACAGTGTCCATGATCATTCCATTCCCCTTGTCTCAGGAAGCCTTTCCCCCAATATACGTCCATATCACCACCCCTTTGCACAGAAAAATGAAATTGAAAAAATGGTCCAGGAACTCCTTCTTGCCAGAGTCATTCGTCCTAGTACAAGCCCTTACTCCTCTCTGGTCGTCATGGTACTGAAGAAAGAAGGTTCTTGGAGAATGTGTCCTGACTTCCATGCTCTCAACAAACTAACCATCAAAGACAAATTCCCCATTCCTGTCATTGATGACCTCCTGGATGAATTGTGTGGCGCCCAATTCTTTACCAAACTTGATCTTCGCTCGGGCTATCACCAAATACGTATGAAAGAGGCAGACATTCCCAAGATAGCCTTTCACACTCATGAGGGCCATTATGAGTTTTTGTTCATGCCCTTTGGTTTGTGTAACGCCCCCTCCACCTTCCAGAGCCTCATGAACCATGTCTTCTTCCCTTTTCTCCATCATTTTGTCTTAGTTTTCTTTGATGATATCCTCATATATAGAAAAACCTGGACAGACCATCTTACTCATGTGGATCAAGTTCTCCACCTACTCTCTCAGCACCAACTTTTCCTGAAATAGTCCAAATGTGCTTTTGGTGCCTCAGAAGTAGAATACTTGGGTCATCTGGTGGGAAAGGATGGCATTAGCCTGGACTCGAAAAAGATTGAAGCTATGCAAGACTCGCCGCACCCAAAGACTCTCAAAAGATTGCGGGGATTTTTGGGCCTCACAGGGTATTATCGCAAGTTCTTTAAGAACTATGGAAAGATTGCAGCCCCCCTCATAGCTCTCCTAAAAAACAACTCTTTCACTTGGACTCCAATAGCTGCTCAAGCTTTTCAAACCTTGAAGATGGCCATGTGCACCACTCCGGTTCTGGCCCTTCCAGACTTCACAAAGACCTTTGTGTTGGAATGTGATGCCTCAGGGAAAGGAATCGGCATTGTCCTTATGGAAGAGGGTCAACCATTGGCCTTCACTAGAAAGAAACTGTCTAAAAAGAATCTGGGCAAACCCATTTATGAAAAAGAAATGTTGGCGATTCTACATGTCGTTGAGTTGTGGTGCCCGTATCTCTTGGGGCAACGCTTCCAAATCAAGACATACCATCAAAGCCTCAAGTACTTTCTAGAACAACGCATTTCTTCCCAGGAACAAAAAAAATGGGTGACTAAGCTCTTTGGATATGATTATGAGATCATTTACAATAAGGGAAAAGACAATGTCGTGGCGGATGCACTATCCTGGAAATATGAAGACAAAGGATCCCTTTTTTCTCTTTCCTTCATTTTACCCGATTGGCTCCAAGCTGTGCGCTAGGAATGACTTCAAGATCCCAAAAGTTCACATCTGATCCAGCAACTGTAGAACAAGACTTCGGCTCCCCTAGGGTACTCCTGGCTCTAGAATGAACTTCGATACAAAAGTTGCTTGTATTTAAGTAAACAATCCAAGCTCAAATCCATAGTGCTTTCTGAGCTTCATGCTACACCCACAGCAGGGCACTCAGGGTTCACCAAAACATATGACTGAGTCAAACATTCTTTTTTCTAGAATGGTATGAAACAGGACATCCGTAAGTTTGTCGTTGAATGTGAGGTGTGTCAATGTAACAAGGGAGAAACAGTCAAATCTCTAGGCACCCTCCAACCGCTTCCAATTCCCCCTGCTATTTGGAAGGATATCTCTATGGACTTTATTACAGGCTTACCCAAATCAGGGACTAAATCAGTCATAATGGTGGTGGTGGATCGCCTTTCCAGGTATGCTCATTTTTGCGCTCTTCCCCACCCATTTACTGCATCCACGGTGGCTCAAATTTTCATGGACCAGGTCTTCAAGCTGCATGGCATGCCGCACTCTATTG
>ML833146.1:66967-81558 GCA_009831015.1 Picea engelmannii
TAGTCCTATGTACCCTAGTACCTATCCACCTCCTTGTTGGGTTACCTTGGACCAAGTTGAGAGAGTCTTCATCAAGAAAAACTTTAGGGGATAAATTTCTCCCATGGGCTAATTTTCCATTCTTTTTCCAAAAAAAATATTTGCTAATTTCCTTTTTTTCCAAAAACGATTTCATGCAAATTCTATAAGATAAAACTATTTAACCTTAAATGTTTCCAAAATTTTATAAAAACTATCTAAAATCCTTATAAATTTGAATATTTTTACAAAAATATTGTCAAACATCTTACAATTTGCATATTAAGGACTAATAAGAATTGCCAAGGTTTCTACATTTTAAGATAAATTCCCATCCTTAAAATTTTCCCTAGTCATCATTACTCTCAGACTTGGTAGGGTCTCAAGTGCTCAACTTCAGCTCATCACCACACTATTGAGATTCATACATATATCCATGATCCAACCTCAAATGTAGTTCTTGAGATTTGACTGGCTCGATTTCATTTTTCTCATAGCCCTGAGTTTGAATTTCCCTTTAGTTAGCTCATTTGAGATCTTCAGATCCCCATTCATATCCAGTAGGGCTTCTCAGGTTGTTTCCACCCCCTTCACCCCGAGTGGGAGCATTGGTTCCTATGTACCTAGGTCAACAATAGTTAAGATATAGACATGATCCTTTGACCTAGGCATATGTATATGGCACTATTTATCTCATTATAGTGTACAATGGACCTCTTTTGATAGCACCTTATTGTATTTGAGACCTCATGAAGTCTCACCAATTTAGCCTCTTTATGAGAAGGAACACCATTGTAATCATTACCATGAGTTATCTCAATGAGTATGGGTATGATCACCTCATCCCTATTGAGATCATGTAACTCACCACCTAGTGACTTTCTTGATGATAGGTGGTATTCTTCGGCCTCTTGCATGGGCGGTTCTTCTTCCCACAACACTTCTCTCTCTCCTTGGCTATCTCATTCCTTGATAAAAGAAAACTATAATTTATTTCGATCATACAATGTGCTCCTAACCTCATACATTAGGAGGCATCTGTTATAAACCAAAAATTGATCACCTAGACCAAAATGCTAGGTGTACCTAAATGCACCATGCATAGTATGGGTATTATGTCTATAAACCCACTTTTAATACCAGTTCTCATTATTATAACTTAAAGAACCTTTTTCCTCGGGTTATTTTCACTTTATAAAGTCAAAAAACCCGTTTTATGACTTTTCCCTCTAGGAATTATTTAAAAAATAAAAATAAAAGAAAATAGATCCAAAATTTTCTTATAAAACCAAGAGACCTCCCCCATTTCTCATGCATTCCATCCATTGTAGGTAAATGTTGTTGGATTTGTACCAAATATTAAGAACCCTAGTCTCTTGAGAGCATTTCTAGCAACAACCATTGTTACTTACTACCATAAGGAGAAGAGAGAAACTATACATATGGGAAGCACAAAGAACCCTCCCAAGGAGGAGGCCCAGGAGCCCATTTCTCTCCAAGGAATCATCCACAGATGCATGAAAAAACATTCCATTGAGGTAATATATTTTTTTTCATTATCTCAAGTTTGTTGTTCTCGTAGTTTATTTGTTTTTGTAGTTGTTTATTTCTCTATTGAATATCAAGGGTTTTTGAGTGAGAAATTTATTTGGAGCTTTTAAATTTCATTTCCGATTTATGTCTGTAGTCTAGATACAACAACTAGATTTGTAGAATTTTCTAACCCTTGTTACAAATTTAAAAAAAATAGTAGTTGTTTAGGAGGGTGTGGAATGGGCCATATGCCTCTGGTTGAAATCACTATTTATTAAGTTGGAATTTGAGAAAACARATGACTGCATTGAATGGTCATTCATTTTGGCCTTGTTATAGRCTCCARGATTTGGTCATTTTTTAATRCRAGTGGTGGGAACCCTATTCTCATATRMTTAAGCMTATTTGTATRATAATCAAGCTAAATMTGAGAAATTTGGTATGTCCAAGTTGAYTATTCAAGGTTTCTTTGATAATGTAGTAGTTTTTTGGGAGGGTATGGAATGGGCCAAATGCCTTGGGTTRAAATCATTATTTATCAAGTTGGAATTTGAGAAAACATATGACCACATTGAATGGTCATTAATTTTGGCCTTGTTATAGGTTCTATTCTTTGGTAATTTTTTTATACAAATGATGGACACCCTATTCTTATATGTGTAAGCCTATTTGTATGTTAATCAGGATAAACCTAAGGAATTTGGTATGTCCAAGTTGATTAGCGAAGGTTTCCCTCTTTCCCTGGCCCTATATTTGATGGTTGTAGAGGCCCTTGACTACCTCTTTGTTGGCTACTTCTCTCTATACTGTCTAAGTTTATTGACCCAGGGTTCATGTTTGTTCGGGTTTCCAACAAAGCCTATAAAACTATCGGCCCTCCTAGTAAACCAGAAGGCAACACAACACACAAAATGCGTTGCATAGTCTCACCCGAGATAGCTTTAATGGGTGGTTGTAAGACTCAAGTGTTTACAACCTAGGATTGAGTGTGAGATAAGCGAGCTATATATTGAGCCATTTATTATAACTTGTAAACACAATATACCGTTATCAATGAGTAAGTAGGAAATATAACAACTCATTCATTAAACATAATAATAACTGATTCAAACAACAAATATATGAAAGCATTCATCACATAACACAAATATTACCATGGTTCACCCCCTTCCTAGGCTACGTCCACAAATATTTGGCTCTCATCTCTTTTATTATATTATTTCTGCATCTACAGTGTCGCGTTCTTACAACTCTTCTCAGTCGGGTAAGATCTATATGAGGTGGACTAGATCGCACCAAGCTCATCAACCTGCGACCTAACCCTCAAGATCTACCCTCCCTCTTCCTCTCTAGCTCAACAGCTTATGAAAAATAGGTCGTACAACAAAACCATTACATATCACATCAACTCATGTGTAACTACAATAGCCACAACAATCAGAACCCCCTATGATACTTAAGTATCGCTATTTATACATTTCTGGATTTTTAACCATTACAATACATTACTAAAACCCTAACCCTACTGTCGATAGGTATTCCCTCGCATGCACACATGTTGTTCTTCCTTCCAGCTGTCGCTTTCCTCATGCACACTTTCTTCCCCAAAAACGACTTGCTTTTCCACCTTGGCCTTTGGTCTTCCTCCAAAATCCCCCCAACACTGACATGTGGCTCGTCTCGAGCCACCTAACCTTTGTTTTCTTCTTTGATCTCCTTGGTGATCACTTGGAACTTTTCTTTGAGATCTGATGCTTGTGTCTGCAGCTGCACAGTCTTCTCCTTGAGTGTGTCCACTATCTGGACTACAATTTCATCATTGATCAGTTCCACGCACTCTTCCTGGGTTTGTGCTATATGTGCCTTGGCTTCCTCTGCTTGTGCTAGGAATTCTTCTACCTGCTCTTGCAATGGTTCCATTTGAGCATGCTTCTCTTGTTTCTATGTTTGTGTAGTAGTAATCTCTGCCTGCAATTTCTTCATGTCATGTGCCCCTTTGACGCATTCGGTAATTGGCATCGTCTTCTGCCTTTGTTTGAGTTCTTAGATCATTGCATTGATCCTTTATTCTTCCTTATCCCACTTTTGGACCTGCTGATCCTCCTCTAACTTCATCCACAGCTACATCATTTTGTCAAACAAGTCAATTCTTGTGTTGACCTATTGCTCTATCTCCTGCAGTTGCGTCATTTCTTCCTCCTTCCTTTGCTCCTTCACTACTGGTGGAATGGTTGGTATGATATGTTCTCGGAGATTCTCAATATCCTTATGATATTGATCGATTTCTTGTGAAATATAATCAATATTTTCTGCTGCTGTAATTTCATCTCTTTGTGCGGCCTATGGAATCTTCTCGTAAGTTCCTGCCATTTTCTGTTCCAATACTTTTCTGCACTCCCCTTCCTCCTGGGTCTTAGATTTAGCCTGCTCATAGATTATTTCCAGGGTGTCCCGCTTTTTTTTTTCTCGCTACAATTCGACTAAGTCTTTATGTGTGCAAGACTATACCTCATGGTTTATGCTAACCTGCAACTTATGTAGTGCCCTCGTTGGCATCCGCGTCAACACCAGTTGTATTTGGCTTAATTCCTTCAGGGGTGTTTGCCCCACAATCTCATCCATGTGCATCATACCAGGTGTGATGTGGAATTTTGTGTTTGGGTGTGGTAATGGATGGACTGGATCTCGTTCTTCTACTTCCACTCTTTCCTCCACTTGCAGTGTTGATGGTTTTGTTCCCCTGTTGCTTGTTGTCTGCCCTTCCATAATTTTCTTGAGGAGTTGTCGTATCTCTGCCAGTTCCTCTTGAATCCTATCCCTGTGGTGCGCGACATGGTCAAAATCCTCGAATAGACAATCCTAGACCATTCGGGCTATCATTTCGCCATCGTCATCCATGATCGTATACTCTGGCAGTGTTCTTTGTGCCTTTGATTTCTTGCGCGCACCTCCTGTCTACATGGATGGCCTCCTGTTTTCCCATGGTTCCTTTTGGTTGGGACTTGTTGCAGTCTCCTACGTGGGCTCAGCCTGTTGTTGTTGCTCCTTGGATGGATGCGTCTTATCCTTCTTCCTATTCTGGGTCCCTATCTTTATTGGCCCTTCATCTGTCGGTGTTGTATGGGTTTGCCATGAATCTTGTTAATGACGCTTCCTTCATTATGGGTTTGATGCACCTTAACTACGTGTTCAATTAATCTATGACAGTTTCATACTTTCCATTAATCCACCTTGTCGTATCCAGTTGGCGCGATTAATGTGGCATCCCATCAGTCCTTTTCGTCCTTTAATTCTGCCTAGTGTTGTCATGTTGCCCTGCTTTTTCCGACTTTCATTTTCCCTCTTGTTTGAATTTTTCTGTGACCGTTGTCATTCTCCTCGCCGAATTTTCATTCCTAAGTCTGTGTGCCTTTTCTTCCTCCAGCGCACTATGCCCCTTTTGTTTTGGTTCTCTCCTTTTTGTTCGGGTTTTTTTTTTTTTTTTACTGCGCGGTGTGTGGTCGATTGCCCTTGTACAGCTTCAGTCAGCTCCCATTAATTATCCCTCTGATTTCTATGCCTGATAAGTCTCTTAATTGTACAATGCCTCCATCTGTGACAGATTTTACCTCGTACGGTCCTAGCCAATGCATTCTTAGCTTTCTTGGGTGCTGAAGCGATTCGCTATCATGCATAAGTACGAGATCTCCTTCCTTGAAAGTTTTCTTCTTTATGTGTCTATCGTGCCAGGATTTGTCTCTTTATTTCTGAACTTGTTGGTGGAATCCTTATAGGATCCACTCTTCCTCCATGGTCATTAATTGATTCAGTCTCTCCTATATTGTGCCTCATTCTGTAATTTGTGTAATTACTACTATGTGCAAGCTTCGTACTAGAAATTCTAATGTCACCACTGCTTCTTGGCCATAAACCATTTTAAATGGCGTGTGCCATGTCAACTTTTTGCATGTAGTCCTGTAGGCCCATAATACTGTTGGTACTTTGAGGTCCCAGTTGTCTCTGTTGATGTTACAGATCTTTGTCAACGCGTTCTCTAGGATTTTGTTGAATGATTCCACTGTGTCATTTTCCTGTGGGTTATATGGTGTGATCTTATGATGATGGACTTCAAACTCTTTAGTCATAGTGCAGATGGTTCTATTTATAAAGTGCGTGCCTTGGTCACTCATCAAAATTCTTGGGCATCCAAATCTAGTGATCACTTGTTCAAATAGGAACTGTGTTGTTGTTTCTGCGTTGCAATCCTTCACTAGTGCAACTTTTGGCCATCTTGTTAGGTATTCTGTCGTGGTGATAATGTGCCTTGATCCTGTTATTTTTGTTAGTGGGTTGATTGGTCCCACAAAATCTATTTCCCACTTATCGAATGCCTAGAGTGTTACCTATGGTCAAAATGGCATCTTATCCCTTCTGTTGGGTTTTCCTACCCTTTGACAGACATCACATGTTTGACAATACTCCTTCGAGTCTCTGTGAATCGTTGGCCACCATAATCCTGCGTGGTAGATTTTCCTACATCATGTCCTCCTGATATTCCCACATGGGCTTCTTCTAACACTCATGGCATTTCGTTTTCTAACACATACCTTCGCAAGATGCTATCTTCACCCATCTTATATAGGTGTCCTGCAATCAGTTGATAGTCGGCAACATGGACTACCAGGTTTTTCTTCTGCGCGGTATTATACTATTGCGGCGCAGTACCTGTGCTCAAGTACTAAGTGATATCTTTGAAATATTCATTAGCGATATGGACTGAGAAGAGTTGTGCATATAGAAAGTTGTCTTCTAAATTCGTAGGTTCTTCTCCATTTGTGACCCTTGATAGGTGGTCGGGTGCTACGTTCAATTTTCCTGGTTTGACGATTACTTCAAAGTCAACCTCTTGAAATAGGAGTAACCATCGACATATTCTCCCCCCCAACACTGGCTTGTTGACTAGATATTTCAGGGCTGAGTGATCTATGAACATATTAAAGTGTTTCCTTAATAAGTAATGTCTGAACTTTTGCATTGCATAGACCATAGCTAGGCCTTCTCTTTCTGTCATGTTATAGTTATGTTCTGAGTCTGATAGCTTCCTTCTTGCAGATGCTATTAGGTGATCCAAGTGCCCCTCTCCTGGTTGTGCCAAGATAGCTCCAAGTGATATGGCTAATGCATCTTCATGGACATAGAATGTCTTCTCCCAATTTGGAAAGACTAATATTGGTGTGGTGACCATATTTTCCTTTAGGGTATCAAGACCGTGTTGACAATCTTCGCTCCATTGAAACTTTGTATCCTTTATTAGCATCTTTTCCATAGGTGTAGTTATCTTTTCATAACCTTTAATGAACTTTTTGTAGTATCCTGTGTGTCCCGACGTCGCTCTTAGCTAACAGACTGTTTTTGGTGGTTGTAAGTTAACAATGACTGCAATCTTTGTGGGATCTACAAGTAAACCTTGTTTGCATACTATATGGCCCAATAGTATCCAAAACGGTGTTCCAAATATGCATTTATTTATGTTTAGTGATATCTGACACTGTTTTCATCTTTCTAACATTATTCGTAAGACTTCTACATGGTCTTTCAACAAACTGTAGATTATCTAATCATCCAGGTATACTTTGAGAAACTGGTGGATGAATTCCTTAAACGCAATGATGACTACTCTGGAAAATATTTTTTATGCATTCTTCAATCCAAAAGGCATGACTGTGTACTGATATGATCCCCATTCTATTACGAATGTGGTCTTGTATCTATCTTCTTGTGCTATCTTGATTTGATGGTAGCCTGAGAATCCATCAGTGAATGAGTAGGCTTCGTGTCCTCCTACATTTTCTAATACTTCGTCCGTGAAAGGTGTAGGGAATGGGTCATGTAGGCATGCATCGTTCAACTTCCTTGAGTCGACAAATATCCTTATCCCTCCTTGTTTCTTGTCCTATACTACCATCGGGCTTATCCATTCTGATTCTTTGACTGGATCTATGATGTCGGCTTCGAGCAGCCTATCAATCTCAGCTTTGACTTTCTTCTTGTATATTGGGTTCAGTCTATATGGTCATTGTCTGATTGATCTTGCTTCAGGTCTGAGTGGTATCTTTATTTCTCTTAACTCTCCAACTATACCCTTGATCTCTGTAAATGCTATGGGAAACAAGTCATTGTACTCCTGCAATAATTTTGTTATGCTTTCCACTGTTTGTTCATCCCAGTAATCTCCAATGTTGGCCATTTTGGGATTCTCAATTGTCCCAATGTTGACTTTATTTACTTTTATCGACGCGGAAATGACTTCTGATTCTATGGGTGAACCTTCCACATATTTTTCTCCTTCTGCTTCTTCAATCTGAATATCGCACAGATCATCTTCATCTGATTCTTCCTCTTGTACATGGTAACATGACAACAGTTCCTTAACTGTATGTTTTTTCTGTTGTTGTTTTTCTGTGATAAGTTCTATTTCTGGTGCTTGGATAAATATCAATTCTCTTATATTTTTAAGAGATTCATCTATGTTGGGGTTCTCATGCTCAGATGAAAAAGTGACTATAATTTTTTTTTGCAATGTCATTCAGCTCATAGTTCCTTTGCGCAATTCCTAGTCTATATACCAATTCCCTGGTATGACATCTAGAGTTTGTATAAAATGATGAAGCCATTCCTCTGGGGGTGTCATTTTCCAAAATGTTCTACACTCCTCCAAGTGTTCCACTGGTTCCCTTTGTCCATCATACCTTTTCTTTTCTTTTTCTTTTTTTTATGTTCTGCGTCGAACCTTATGCGTAATAACTGCTTACATTGGTACTAGTCTGTGATGGTCTCTTTGTGTGTGACCCACCATCTTGCAGGTGTGGACTTGAGTGCTAGATCAAGGGCTAAGAATCTCTGGTTCTCTAAGACTTCATCTTCATACTGTGCTAAGAATGTTTCCAAATCATTTACTCCATGGAAACTGGGTGCTTCTCTGATTTTTGTACCTACCCATCTTATGGGGTGGTGTATTCTTGCACATCTCCTCATGGATACTTCGTGTAACCTTTGTTGCCAGTTCTCTAAACTGGTATCTAAATCTGTTTCACATGAATTGATGTTCCTCCAACTGAGTATCCCGTCTGCAGTTGGGTTTACGTAATCCTCATTGCGCGCAGTTGTTCTATACAACTGGTTGATTTCCTCTAAGTCTAGGCAATTAGGTTCTAGAAACCTCTCCCCTTCCGATGGATCTAATGGCGTGATGACCCTATATTCTCCTGATTCAAAGGTCATATTCTTGGTCTTCATGTTAATTATGTTCTGGTTTTCAAACGCCCAATCCAGACAAAGCAACGCTGGGTAAGGTGTTGTGTCGTCCACTATTTCAATGACTTCAAAATCTTCTTTAGTGTGCACTCCGTCTATATCTATTGTCACTCCTTTCATTATACCGATTGATAGGACTCTGTGTTGGTTTTCCAGTTTCAATTGAACCGGTGAATAGCCTAATGTGGGCTCGCCCATGCATTTCCATGTCTTCTTTGGTAGTACATTGACTTTAGATCCTAGATCGAGTATGATGTCTCCCATATTGAAATCTCCAATGTTGGTATTCAGTCTAAATTCCCTACTTTTTCTTCTTCTTGTGTGTAGGTGATTGACTGTCTTTGGTTCTAGTTTTCCTTCCATCTCAATGCTACATTTTTCTAGTATGTTCTGTAATCTTTTCACAGATGATTGATCACTTAATACCTTTACACATGATTGTAAAAATCCTTTGATTATAATTACTTGTCCCATGGAACGTATTTCGCTGGTGTGATGCAATAACGAAGACATTTTCTATTCGGGTGCTTCCTTACGTTGTTGCGCAGTTGAAGTCGTCGCAATATCTTTCTTCTGGAATTCTTGTCGGGCTTGCTTAAATATCTCATTTTCCTTCAATTGTGCATCGAACTGCTTCCTTGGTTTGGCATTCTTTTTCACCCATTTATTTTGTGCTAGCTCTTGTCAAACAATGTCATCCCCTGTTTTAGCTCCTCCGCGAGTAACTGTATTAATGTTTCGTCCTTCATCCCTTGCTTCGGTAGAAATCCACTGAACATTCTAGTTGTTCTGGTTCCTCTTTTCTTGGATATTTACTAGTATTGTTAGACATTTTTCTGTATCGTGGTCCGATGTGCGACAATACATACAATTTGCTGGTGGAAGTGGACATTCCCTTGCATAATGTCCCGGTTGTTGACAATTGTGACACACCACTGGTCCTCTACCTCGTCTAAAACCTCCTCTTGCTTGTCCTCCACCTCTGTAGCCTGCTCTATCCCCTCTCGGTGCATTATACTGAGGCACATGATTATACTGCGTGATGTTGTATTGAGGTTGTGTTGCGTTGTACTGTGGTTGTTTGTTATCGTATGGTTGTTGTGCAGTATTATATTGTTGCTGCACAATGTTGTATGGAGCTGGAACTGAGTTAAATTGTGGTGTGGCTTGCCCCGTCATCATTTCTACCTACACTCTATATGCATCTGATGTCCTTTCTCACATCAACTCCATAGTTCTACAATCTTTGTCATTGTGGCCCACTAACTTGTAAAAGGTGCAATATGAGTTATTTGGGACGGTCTGGTATTTATGCATCATCAGGCAGTGATAGGGGTCGTGAACCGGTTTGTTACAGACTTCACACCATGGTCCACCTGTGGGTAATGGGTTTGGCATTCCTGTTGCCATATACTGCACGAATGTTGGACATTCATTCTTGTGGTGGCCTTCTGTCTTGCATGTGGTACACGAAACAACTTCATGTTTGTCTTTTCTCTTATTATGGTTTAGTTGAAAAGTTAAGTTCTTCAAGTCCTCCTTAAGCTCTTCAATAGCTGGGTCCATTTGTTGGTATTGGTTTTCTTCCAGTTGCAATGCTGCCTGCAGAGCCTTTGCCTGCGTCTAGAACTTTTGTTGTCGCAATGGATATTTTAAGTGTGGGAGTAGTGAATTGATAAATAAGTGCCAATGTTGCATGTTGGTCATGAGATATTTTAAATTTCCCTTCAGTCGCTTGAATCTCTGGTCAATCTCCCATATAGATTCTCCTAGTTTCTATCAGATTTCTATCATCTCATTCATGCATTGATCCTCTGAGCTCGGCTTCTAGAACTCATTTATCAGTAACTTCTTAATGTATGTCAGTGTCCTTGTCATCCCGTGTGCACTGTTTGCATCTAATCTCATGTACCAGTCTAGTGCGTGGTCTCTTAGCGTAATCACTAACTGCACAAGTTTGGTATCTTCATCAGTGATCTGTTTTGCTTCCTAGATCTTCACACAAATGAACAAGTGTTTCTGAGGGTTTTCTGTTGCCTCTCCTCGAAATTCCGGTAACCTGATGGTAGGATCGTGTCCTTCCATTCTGAATGTTGAACTACTACCTCCGCGTGGTGTAGATACTTGACTAGTGCTACCTGAATTGGATCCTCTAGTTGTTGTTCCTTGTGTAGATGTACTTCCGTCTATTTGACTGCTTCTAAACTTTGTTTTTCTAAACGATGGTGTTCTCTTTGGCGTATTAGTCGCACATGGGTTTATGGGTTCCACACTGACATTAATATGGATAGGATTGATGCCTTCTCTTCCCATTCTTGGACCTCTCATCTTCCTCTCATATGTTGCGCGCAAGATTTCCTCAATCTTCTCCACATCCCGAAGATCTTCTACCTCTTCCTCATCACTCGCCAAGCCTTACCTCGTGGCTACAACTCTCTTCTTGGTATTCACCTTATATTGGTAGGGTACTCTACTATGGGTATTTCCAGTTGTCGCAATGATCTACTTGATCTGGTCATCATCCATCATGATCGGGTCCAAGGGTTCCTCCTTCTTTCCCTTATCCTTTCCTCCTTCCATTTTTCCTTTTTCTGTTAGTGCTTCCCCCCCTCCCCCATGCACGCAGGGAAGTTTAGTTGTCTGAATCCATCATCATTAATCCTTTGTTATACAACAATATCGTCATTAATCCTTTATTATACAACAATATCTTAATAGAAGTATACAATGATCGAATGTACCTTCTTCGAGGTCCACGTAGAAACTCTTGCTCCGCTATGCTGTACGACATCGCTGTGTCGACTACAAAATCTGTTATATAATCTGCCATAATACTGTCAAGCCAAAAATCTACCGCCTGGTTGAACTTATTGTTCCCCTGTTGTAACTATTCAATCTGTATTGGGTTCCACTCTATCTGTTGAATCCAATTCATTGCGTGGTTGTCTTTCAACCTTAGTATCCACTCCTGCAATAGATGTGGAAAATCACAGAAAAAGACTTCGTGTAAATCAGTAAACACATATTTCTCAAGATATNGAAGTTTAGTTGTCTGATTCCATCGTCATTAATCCTTTATTATACAACAGTATCTTAATAGAAGTATACAATGATCGAATGTACCTTCTTCGAGGTCCACGTAGAAACTCTTGCTCTGCTACGCTATACGACTTCGCTGTGTCGACTACAAAATCTGTTATATAATCTGCCATAATACTATCAAGCCAAAAATCTACCGCCTGGGTGAACTTATTGTTCCCCTGTTGTAACTATTCAATCTGTATTGGGGTCCACTCTATCTGTTGAATCCAATTCATTGTGTGGTTGTCTTTCAACCTTAGTATCCACTCCTGCAATAGATGTGGAAAATCACAGAAAAAGACTTCGTGTAAATCAATAAACACATATTTCTCAAGATATTTGTGAGGTGTTAGTCTAGGGTTTCTATTTCCTTTATGTGCAAACTCTAGCTCCTTAGTTCATATCCAAGTTTCGATCTCTTCTTTTGTGGGATTCAATGGTCTCAACATTCCCTTCTAGTGGCTCATTGCTCTCTGCCCTAACCTTTTCTTGATCCGCCTCCGACAGATCTTCGACTTATCTTCCTTATTCAATCCTCTCTTGTTCCTACCAAYGACAACAAAACCATTTGTTGGCTACTACTCTCTATAYTGTCTGAGATTATTGACCTAGGGTTCATGTCTGTTCGGGTTTCCAACAAAGCCTCTAAAACTATCGGCCCTCCTGGACCGATGATTTTAGGGGATAAATTTCTCTCATGGGCTAATTTTCCATGGTTTTTCCAAAAAATAGATTTGCTATTTTAAAAATGATTCACCCAAATTCTATAGTATAAAATTATTTTACCTTAAAAATTGCCAAAATTTTATAAAAACTATATAAAATCCTTATAAATTTGAATATTTTTACAAAAATATCTCCAAACATTTATAGTTTTCATATGAAGGATTAGTAAGATTCTCCAAGGTTTCCACATTTTAAAATAAATTTCCATCCTTAAAATCATCCCTGCTCCTAGTAAACCAGAAGTCAACACAACACAGAATGCGATGCGCAGTCTCACCCGATATAGCTTTAATGGGTGGTTGTAATACTTAGGTGTTTACAGCCTAGGATTAAGTGTGAGATAAGCGAGAGGTATATTGAGCCATTTATTATAACTTGTAAACACAATATATTGTTATCGACGAGTAAGTAGGAAATATAACAACTCATTCATTCAACATAATAATAACTGCTTTAGACAACAAAGATATGAAAGCATTCATCACATAACACATATATTATCGCGGTTCACCCCCTCCTAGGCTATGTCCATAAAGATTTGGCTCTCATTTCTTTTATTATATTATTTCTGCATCTACAGCGTCGCATGCTTACAACTCTTCTCAGTCGAGTAAGATCTATATGAGGCAGACTAGATTGCACCAGGCTCCTCAACCTGTGACCTAACCCTCAAGATCTACCCTCCTTCTTCCTCTCTATCTCAACAACTTATGAAAAATAGGTCATACATCAAAACCATTACATATCACATCAACTCATGCGTAACTATAATAGCCACAATAATCAAAACCCCCTATGATACCTAAGTATCACTATTTATACATTTCTAGATCTTCAGCCATTACAATACATTACCAAAACCCTAACCCTACCGTCATTAGGTCTTCCCTCGCATGTGCGCGTGTTGTTATTCCTTCCATTTGGCGCTTTCCCCGTGCACGCTTTCTTTCCCCAAAATGCCTTGCTTTTCTGCCTTGGCCTTTGGCCTGCCTCCAACACTCATTCATCACTAGTATCCTCAAAGGTTGACTAAAGGTGCTCCCCTACCCAAGTCTAGCATTTATCAAATGGGCAGTGGGAATTTTCTGGATAACTCTTTTCTTACTATCTTGGGAGGCAAAAAGTCAATGGAGAATACCATGGAATATATCCAAATTTTTAATGAGGCCTTAGTTCCTAAACTTCAAAATGCCAAAACCCATTGTCACATGTTAGCTTAGGTTGACATCCTTTATTGGCTAACCTATAAAGGGTTGGATTAGATTCAATGTAATCAAGTGTTTAAATTTGAAGGGATACCCTTTGCTTTGCAAGCTTTGCTAAAATAACTCTAGGAGGTGGTTTTGCAACAAATAGCTAAGAAAGCGAACAAGTGGATTTCATTGACTCTATCCTTAGAAGTCAAATTATAGATATATCCCAAGTTTCTTTTTTCCACTCATGTGTATTATTCATCTTTTTGGGTTCCATCCATTACGACCTATTAATGGCTAGAGAATCTCCTCTGAAACATTCTTAATGCTACCATATATGAAAAGGGGCTTCCATTAGGTGAATTGGGAGCTTTTTTGTAGTCCAAAGGAATAAGGTGGTTTTAGGATGATTTGGTGATTTCATCAAGCCCATGTCCTACGCAAAAAAATTGGTGATTAGGGTTGTGGAAGGTCAATATAATTAGAAAGTTCTCCTACAAGATATCATTCTGAGAGGGTCCCTATTAGGGAAACAATGTTGGAAAAATATCAACTTACAAACTATGTTGTTGAATTTGACCAAAGTCCAAATCTAGGGTACCTATTTGGATTAAAGTATTTAGAAGGTCTCAAAAGATGTCAAACATCACATATTTTAGAAGGTTTCTTCTCTTCGCACATGCCTACTATTCAACGATCATTACAGTATTTGGTGGTCTCCCTCAATGACGTGTGAAGGAAAAACTT
>ML833147.1:0-19262 GCA_009831015.1 Picea engelmannii
CTAGAAGATCCTTCCTTTGTGGCTCTTTTTAGATCTACAACCTGGTTGGATAAATTTTGAAAGGATTTTTGAAAACTTTCCATATCTATGGGTTCCTGATCTTTCTTATTAGAAGGTGGTTTGGTGAGAATTTCTATCTTCTTCTTGGAAGAAGAAGTTGATTCAATTTCAGGATTTGTGTCATCCTTCAAGTTGAGCATGTCTTTTTCAATGAGCACAACTTCCTCAAAATCTTCCAATAGAGTAATATTTTTAGACCTTTAAACCCACATGGTTTTAGTGTGATGTAAATATTTAACATAATAAGCAACAATCAGATTTTCTGCAGGTGTAGAATCTACATGGATCTTATTTTTGAGTGTAATAAATCTTTGATTAAAATATTTAACTTTTTATTTGGGATTCATCTTCATACTGGATAGTTCCATGACTAACACTTCAGGAGATTTGTCGTCTCTGAATTTTTCTAAGGTTTCAAATCTATCCCAGAAAATAATAGTTTGAGGTTGTTGTGCGAAGTACCATGTGGAGGCATTTCCTTCGAAGGTGTAAGGAAAAATGTTGCATACGACATCTTCATGTTCTACATTTCTCAACCTAACAACCAACATAATTTTTTTGGTATGATCCTCAACTGACTGTTTAGAATCGGGATCAAACTTCGATAACCATTTTTTAGGATGCTTAGGTAAAGGAAGTTGAGGTCCTTGTACGACAACACTATCTTGGTCGAAACATGGCCTTGCATGAATATTTTGATGAGCCATATGAGATGATGTATGTGAATTATTTGAACTTTGAGATTGTTCAAAAGATGAACTATCTTCGTCAGAGGATTCTCCTCCTGAATGGGGTGGAGAAGAATTGAGTGATGAAGGAGGAATATCATATCCCCCAACACCTAGAACATGTGTTTCTGATGGGAAAATGTCGTGCAACATGTAATTTGGTGTACCAGTAACAGGAAGATTTTCCTGATGACTAGAAAAGTTGAGAGGTTGATGCAATTGGTCACCTAGTTTCCTAAGTCTGGCCAAGGTATCTTGGGTTCTTACTCCTGATAGATGAGAATTATGGATAATATATTGTACATCAATTCCATGAGGAAGTGGTGCCATAGGTTTGATCAGAATATATTGAGAATGTGATTCACACAGAATAACAGGTTGAGATTCAGATGTAGTGGTTGTATTGGGTATAACAATGAATTCTAAGCGACTACGAGTTATAACTGGAGAGCGATTATTAGGAGCTATATTTCAACCTCCTCATGCCATTAATATCTTTCAGGCACTCCTTCTAACACCATTTTTTGACGGACATATGTGAACACTTATCAACTAGAAGGGAAAGTTCGGTCTAAGGTTTGGAATAATCTAAGTTGTTTGAAATAACCAACCCTGACGAGTTTTACAGCTCCATTAGACGATGGGGACAACTAATTTAAACTATAAAATAAAGTAATTGTTGGTTAACAATAGTATACTATGTATATTCACTACTGTACTTTGGTGTACTAGTAATAGGAAGATTTTCCCGATGACCAGAAAAGTTAAGAGGTTGATGTAATTGGTCACCTAGTTGCCTAAGTTTGGCCAAGGTATCTTGGGTTCTTACTCTTGATTGACGAGACTTATGGATAATCTCTTGTAAATCAATTCCATGAGGAAGTGGTGTCATAGGTTCGACCAAAATATATTGAGAATGTGGTTCACACAGAATAACAGGTTGAGCTTCAGATGTAGTGGTTGTATTGGGTACAACAAAAAATTCTAAGCGACTACGAGTTATAACTATAGAGTGATTATTAGGAGGTGTCTTTTGATCTCCTCATGCCATTAATATATTTTAGGCACTCCTTCTAGCACCATTTGTTGATGGACATATGTGAACACTTATCAACTAGAAGGGAAAGTCCAGTCTGAGGATTGGAATAATCTAAGTTGTTTGAAATAACCAACCCTGATGAGTTTTACGGCTCCATTAGACGATGAAGAGAACTAATATAAAATATTAAAATAAAATAATTGTTGGTTAACAATAGTCTACTATGTATATTCACTACTGTATGTACATTAAATACATATCAAGAAATCCTACAAATATTTAATTACAAAATATGCAATACATATATATGTGCAAGTTTTATGTAAATCCTTGTAAAACCAAAATTTCACTACAGGAAATAGTACTCAAGTAACATATAAATATTCTAAAACTAATTACTAATTTAATTAAAAAAAAATCAAACTAAAAAAGGAATGAACACGAATTACAATTTTTGGCTTAAATGGGAAAAGAACTTTAAGCTTAAATTTTAATTCTTATTCATTCAAAAAAATATAACTAAAATAAAATAATAAAATAAAACTAACATGTTATTGATCAACAACCAAATGAAAGTTTTGATTATGTCTTGTTGTGTAAGATTTTCTCCAACAACCTATCTTCCAAAGAGAAATCTATGGCAAACAATTTACCGAGTAGAAATACTTATGGTATTACCCAAAGAAATCCAAGTAATTAAGTAATTAATATGTCATTTATGAAACAAAAAGAAAATTCAAAATCAGACCCATTATGACATTTTATGAATCAATATGTCGGGAGGGAAATAATTCCAACCAATGTAATTGATTATAACAAATTCAAAATATCTGAGTTAACTCATAATATTGAGATATTTGCCATACAATTGAAATATCATATGAATCTTAATAAAATGGAATAATAAAATATTGTTTATAAAACATAAATGACATGAACAAAATGAAAACATAAAATTATGTATTGATAAAACAGATCAAATTTAATTAAATCAAAACACATTTGAGCTTAGAAGAATATGAAATTAGATGGCCAATAGAATAACAATACCAAAACATTTTACTAACAGGACAAAAACCATTGGGAAAAATGTATATTCATATTCTCCTTCAAAATAGACTGTAGTCCATTGTCCCAGAATTATATTTGTCTTCCCTTTTAGAATAACACAAGTATTTAAACAAAAGAGCGATCGACTCCCATATCTAGACGATATAGATAGATATTTTAAAAAATAGAATGGTTGAAAAATTAAATCCTAATATGATTTGTAATAACACTATTCATAACAACTTATCAAAAGTTTGTTACAATAATAAAAAATAGATCGCTAAGTGTTTGAGGATAAAGTCTATGACTAATCTAATAAAAAAAACATCCATGATCGTCACTGGCTAAACAATGCATATAACATCCATAAGCTTTTTTGAAGACCTGGAAACAAAAATTAAAAAAAAACAAATATCTCATTGACTAAATTAAAACTGGCTACAAAATCTTTGATTATGTAGCTAGTATAAAAAATAAAAATAAACTCAAACGAAATGAAACTAAATTGTGTTACCCAAATCAGACATTCGAGAATGTAGAAGAATGCATTTATGATGCAATAACAAGGTTGAAATTTGTTGATTTTTTTATGATTATATATCCAAAATGTTTTGGTCTTTTACTCGCCCGAGATATGGTTTTTTGTGCTTCATCTTTTAGTTTCCTATTATCCTCTTCGAACACTCTATTTTCCGTGTTACATGATTTAGAAGCATTTGCAGATATGTGACATCAATATAGTACTAATGAACCCATGCCAAGCAATCATGACAATACTCAAGTTCCAAATCTGGGATTGTATGTTGTTGGTGTCTTTAAGGATCCCTCATGCACAATTTTAGCTTCTATATCAACTTCTCTGCCCAACAATCATTCACGATCTCGAAGGAAAGGTGGTAGATTCAAGAACAAATCATTCTGGGCATGAATGGCTTCCTCATAGTATCGTCTTATGTCTCCTGAGGAATCTTGATCAATTATAGTGATTTTCAGATTTGGTCTATCCTTTTGCCTATTTTTATTTCGAACCATCCTAGATAGAACTCAACCAACCCTCCTGTTTTTAAAATCAATTTCATAGGCTTGGTGTGACTGTTTCATTATTTTTTTATGTTCCTTAAAATTTTCTTCAATAACTCAATTCATAGGCCATGATTTGTAATCAACATAATCTAGTAATCAATTATTTAAACTAGTCATGACAGTTTCTAAAGACCGCTTAGGAACAAATTCCTTCTTCCTTAGTGTCATTTTCATTGCAAGTAAAGAACTATTTTTCTGATCAGACAATAGGATAGGATCTATGTGGAGTTGAATTTCGATATGAACCTTATGTGGCAGAGTCTGAGAAGCCATAATATCCTCATCATTCTGACTAGTATCAGCAACAGGTTTGTTGTGCTGAGATAGAAACTGATTTCTCACTAGGAATCTTTCCCAACTGTCTCCAATACTAACAAGATGACACTCGAACAAAATCCTAATAAGACTGTGATGGAATTAACTAGTTTTAGGGTTTTTGTTTGGGCGTTGGTAAAACCTAGACATCTTTTGCAGACTTTTAATTAGGTAGAAAGGTAAATCTAAACAAAACCCTAGGAAAACCATGAGCAAATGTATATGGAAATAAAATATCATACCAAAGAGTCCTTCACAAGTTATGAATTGTTTGATAATTAACAACAAACCCTGCCATCTGGGCTGAAAGAATTCCAAGGGAATACCTTTAATATGGTACTATGTTTTCTCATATGTCAACAGAGTTCGCCAAGGAATATTATTAACCTTAAAGTTCTTAAACTATTTACCCCCTGAAAGGAAAAGACTAGTGGCTCAGGAAATAAAATACTCATTAATTTGGAACTAAACATCTCCCACTTTAACCCTAGTGCCATCGAAGGTTTTGGAGAATTTTCATGCCACTTCCAAATTAAACCCTTTGAATGACTGGATGAAATCTAACCAACTGACATGGGAGAGGTTACTAGTCACATCGTCATGTATTAACAAAGTTTGTGGTCCATTTGGTTCTATTTGGACTAAAGGATCCATGAATTTTTCATAAGGATTGACAATGAGGGAGAAACATAGCATAGAGGAGTAAATTTTTTGAGAGTGATAACAATGAAGATATAGCAAGGTAAGTGGATAAGAATCAAAGAAAGTTGAGGTGACATACCTAATGCTGAATGAGAAATGGAATAGCCAAGGATACCTTGAAATCATTCTGCACTTAGAATTTTGATTACATTTTCAAGAGGATAGGACAACCGAGTTCAAGATAACAAGACTCATGTAACCCTCTTCATTTTCCACAAAACCCTAGCTTGAAATCGATTACATCCCCCTTGATGCACTTATGATTAAGGAGGTAAACAAAAGGTCGGTCAAGAAATCATAAAAGAATAAGGCACGGCATAAGGTTTTAGAAAGGGCCATAAAATATAGGTCAATCATTTGTGGTATGGAATAGGTTCTTGAAACATAGTTTTATCATAAGGTTTAGTTTAAGTTTGATTTATGTCATAGGTTTAAGACACACAAACATAACCAGTTTGATATTTTGCACATTAAACTTATATTTTAGGAGAATTGATTCCTTAAGTCTTAATCCTATAATCAACACACTTCATGAACCCTTTTCTCATGTTTAATTCAGCTAGAAGAAAATATATCTTTTGAATTATGCAAAGGAAGAGCATGACAGGGTTTATTTTAATGGTTTTTCACAAAAAGAGACTTTAAATTCATGTTTTGTAGTCATGAATTTAAAGATAAAAAACAATCATCAAGACAAACTTAAATGCATTCTTAACACGAGAAAATAATGAGAAAAAATAAATAGCGTTCAAACCACACATTTTCACCTAAACTATATCAATTTGATGAAAACACTTGCTAGGGAGTGAGTAAAAGATGACAATAAGTTATGAATAGAGATGAAAAACAAGGCGCAAGTTGGGTAGCCAACATAACTATGCAATTTTCATATCGTCATCCTCGACATTCTTCACAATCCATATTGCTTCACAAAAAAATAAGTGTTGTTCTGGATCTTTCATCCCTGCTCTATGAAGGACATGCATTCTCAAAGTGGGGTATACTCCCACCATTGTGTACTATGAAATATTCATCCTCAGTGTCCCTAACTGAATTTGGGTTTTCATACTACTTCTAGTAGTTTGACTACCTTTACTGCTACCTTTACTTCCTTCACTAACTACAAGTGAAAAAGTTTCATATCTTGCCTCAATTATCAGAGATGCACACGGGGTCGTGGTTTTGACACAGAGTCTATCCTGAGTGGATATACTGGGATGTAATGGATCTCCTTCTGTTGGACTAAGCTGAAGGTCATTTTCCTTCTCTTTCCCTCCTATTTTTGGTATTCCTTCTACCTAGATCATTATGGTGGTGTGTCCTTCCTCAACCTCACTGTGCTTCGCTTCTCTATCATACATAGTCCTCTTCTTACCATATCAAAATGTTTTTCCACTGTGAAACACTGCAATATTTTCTTCCATCACACATTCTTCTTTTCCAAGCATTCTCATCCCATTGATTCTTTATTTATTCTTCCATGCATCCCTCTTCTCCCTACTCTCAGACCATCCCATGGTTAGGCCCCAATACCCCTATGCACTTGAAGGTGTCTAAATACTAGGGAAATCATATTCCATCTTCATAACCCCCTTATGACACAACAACATCTTAACCCAAGTAGACAATGATTTCAAATATATTCTGCGCAGACATTTAAAGAAATCTCTTTCAACAACATTATATGACTAAGTACAATCTATAGAAAACTCAGTATTATAGCCCCCCAATACACAATCGAGCAAAAAATAAATTGCGTGTGAGATATGATTACTTACAGTATTAACTTGCTCAATAAACTCAAGGGTCCAACTTCTCATAACAACAATGAAAAATGTTTTGTTCTTTTCAGCTAACCTTTGTAACAACTTATCCAAAACTATCAGGAATTCAACAAACAAAATCTCATGCAAGTCTGTAAATACATACATTTGTAACCACTTCTCTGATCTGATCCATGGGCTCTTATTCTAATCTCTGGAAAACTTGTGCTCCTTCATCTCTAACCATCGTCCTTTTTCTTCCTTAGTTGGCCTCCACATTCCCCTCAATCACAAATCTCAGTCTCGAAAATAGAACCATTTGTTGGCACGCAGTGGAAAGAACTAGGGTTCAACATGAATTCACCAACAAAACCCCCAAATATTGGCATTTTGGCATCACCCACAAGAAGGTGAAGTCTCACCCAAGTTATCTACGGGAATTGCAAGAATCAAACTTCCACAATTGTGAAGGGAAGGGAGGAAATCCTTATAACCATTACACTTAGCATTTGTTCATTATACCTTGTATCATGTGCACATAAACATGCAACATATGTATAAAAACAAAACATATATTATATGTGCACAATAAATAGAGCAATCAAGAGAGAACACATAGCCACCATGAATTTACATGGTTCACCCAAGATGGGCTACGTCCACAATGACTGACCTCTTATTATATTAATTGGAACAATTATTACAAAATATGTGCACAACGATCATACATCATGTCTCATACAAAACGCCCTTATCATTCTCTCTCTATCACACTTCGCTACTTACTTATTTTCATCTTTCATTCTTGCATAAATTGCACACTTAGCTCACTCTTACTCTCCTCTCTACTAAGCTACATATATATCCGAAAAACCCTTACATATTTATACAATTACAATAGGGCTTAGCCCTTTTCGATAGACCAAAATTCCTAACAACTTCCAACGGTCTTCCTTCATTTGCACCTGCTAATCCCTGAAAGTGCACCAACTATCTTTATTTTCTTTGCACACATTGGGGAGTTCCCAAAACTAGTCCCGAAAGTCTCATCCCAACATACTCCTTGTTGAATGTTACTACATTGATAGAATCCCTAAATTCTTTCTATACTCAGAGACGTAAGAATTTCATGGTGCACAGTGAAAGCTATGGTTTTTAAGTTCCTAAAGACAAAGGAATGTTAAGTGCTATATCTTTCTGATATAAATAAGGGTGTGTAAAAATAACATTCAATTTATTTTTTCATGAAACTAAATAAGGAATATAGACCATACCCTTAGCGATACTACCTTATTAACTTGTACAAATCCTCAAGTGTTGTTCTCAATGTACTATATCAATAGGATAACTATATGTTTATTTAAGGTTGGTATTAGGTGCACCCATAGGGCTTCCAATATATTCTAGGGCATGTGGAATAAAATTTCGTATAGAGTGTCTATCTAATGCAATACTACTTGATAGGGTACCAACAAAGTTTACAAGGGTGTCCAACTAGGTGACACAAATTGTATTTTATGTGTGTATTCTTCCCCACCCATATATTTACCCATCAAATGATAGATATTTTTGTTATTTAAAAACACTGAAACACATCTCTAGCCTAATTGTTTTTCTAAATTTTGAGTGGATGTTGGCTCAAGAAAGAGATTTGATACCACTTGTAGCATTCCTTAACCCATAGACTTGAAACACAAATGATGTATACAAAGGTTATAAATGCATAAAACTAAATAGAAGAGAAAAAAATATGAAATATGTAAAATATACCCTTATATTAATGGCTATTAGAAGAAATAAAGAAATGTTCACTTTCCTCTTAAGGTGGGGTGACCTTTCACCGAGAAAAGCTCCAAATACAACAATACTCCACAAAAAACATTTCATAGCCTCATATCGCTTTAAAGAGATTCTCAATAAATAAATAAAACCTAAATACTTTTAGTCCTATCATTAATTAGTAACAACTACATAGTGGGACTTATTGGATAAATATGACCCTTTTAAATTAAATAGCTATCCAGTAATTATCTAACGAGTGTTATTCAAGGAAGATGATTGCACAAATTAATTGAATAATCCTAAGTACCTTAATGATCTGTATTATTTTTGGCACAAAATGAGATCGGGGATATAAAAAAGAAATGTACAAATATATATCAGATATCCAAGAATATAGCATATATATAACAGAGATACAACCATAAATATAGATATATAGTAATCCACAATTTCCATTAATGAACGAAATGTACAAAACTGTAGAAATACAAAGTGAAAGACTTGATAGAATGGTGGCATATTATCTTTGAGAACAGATGTGAGGGATAATCACATTCACAAGAAGATGATTGTAACACCGAGGCTCCAAATTCCTTTTTAACATAAAAAAAATAAAAAACCCTAACCCCAAAATATGAAAATCCAACAGTTTTGTGGACCGCGTTTTGGGTAGTTTGTTGTATCAATTTACCGGGGGCATAAATTTGGTATACGATCTTTGTTTTGGCCACATTATAGATCATTGGAAAGGTATCTTCGAGGAGATTCATTTTGGGGGATAAATCAACGAATTTAGCTGTTATTTAGGTGCTCGATAATGAAAAAACGTCATTTAGACCCTCAATATGCCCCCAAAAGTTTAGGAACTGAAAAACTTCTAAAAAAGTAAATTCCCACAAGACTGTTTTGAGCCAGTTGGAATAGGTGGTTGGCCACCAATATCCACCTGGATAAATCCTTCCTCCTTAGGAAACAATGGTCTCCATTGCATGGAGTTCCTGAGGGAGAGGGAAAAGTGTTTGTTGAATCTACATCTTGATGAGATGCTTGCCTCGCTAGAGAAGTTGCATTGCTTAGCTTGTTGAACGCTATCATGAACCTGTAGTTGGAAGGGTTGGAACTTTTTAACCAGTCGAGCTACATGATATGACTATGTGCAGAAGGAATCCTTAGGATTTTCTTCAATCTTATCAACCTTCTTCTACTAGACAAAAGGTGCTTGGACTGAGGCTATAGTGGTTGCAGTGTTCTTCTCTTCACCTTTTGAACAAACTGTGAAAAAGATGAATTTCGGAGTATGACATATTACCTTGCAACACTGTTTAGGTGGGACAATAGTTGGAGCTACCTCTTGTAATCTGTAGATATGACCCCCTAGAGTAACAATGATACTACATGGTCGAGAATCATAAATAGCATGGTGCTTCCACATATATTGTTGGAACAAGAGAACATCACATAAATATAGTGGGGAAACATCACATAATACCTCATCCTTGAAATGTTGGATGCCATATGACAATCAACATTGTTGGTTGACACAGGAGTCTCAACCCTGGTGAAGCCACTTAATGTTGTATAGTTGCGAGTGTGGTGTTGTCGACAATCCCAACTATTTGATGACCTCTGCTGGGATGCGGTTATTTTCACTTCTGATATCAACAATAAAATGCAGTGAGGTCCCCTTCACCCACATCTGTGAATGAAAAATGAGATCTCCCTCTTCATGATTTGTTGGTTCTTCTAGTTGAATTGTTGCAGTCAGGAAAGTAGCAGTGGGGTCTGCGTCGATGATCTATATTTTCCCATTATTTTTTGAATCAAATTATGAACAAGGGTTCGTCTCCTTGTATTTGATCTCAGCCACCAATGAATGTTTTGAGTGACATTCATCAATGTTGTTACAGGGGATTTTATGGAAATCATACCACTTTCTAGTGTCCTTCATCTTTCTGTTACCCTTCCTTTCCTGTGGCTTGAGATGGCTTTCTGGAGGTTGTTTGTTAAGGTCATATTTATCATGCTTTGGTTGTTGTGGATTTGCAGACCCTAACTCCCATTTGTTCTGGTGCCTCAATTTCTACTCGATTTTGACAACATATCGATAGGTAGCTCCTAGTGATGAGATGTCCAGGAAATCCATTTTAGTTTGGATGTAACTATGCAAAGCCCCGCGGTATTTCAAAACCATATTTGCTCAGAGTCTTTGTTACCCAACTTGGTGTGAAAGGTATGGAAATTATTTGTGAACTTCAACACTATTTTTCCCCTCTCTTTCCGCAGTATGGTTCATCTCATGTACTGGTCATCATAGTTACCAAAAGGGTAATACTTCTCCTTCACTACATCCACAAAAAAATCGCAAGTGGGATCAACCCCATATATTTTGTAATCCTTTGTGGAAACTTTATCCCAGCAAGTTTCCCATCAATGTTTGACATGGGGTAGAATCTTAAGGAGTGCGAAGGTGACATTTTTCCTATCGGAAAAATTGTGAATGGAGAAATAACCTTCTAGCAAATTTAACCATTTTTCTAGGGAATCCACATCTATCTGACTTTCAAATACGGGAATATCAAAATTGATTTGTACCTTGAAAGGAGAGGTTCTACCAAAGTGGTTTTTTAATGAAGATGTGCATGTTGTTATCAACACACATTGAAGTATGTGGGAAAACTTCTCCATCATTTCATCCCTCTGTCGCGTGAGAGCTTGCTCAAGCAATAGATTGATATAATATTTTGCTCCGTCGTTTTTATTTTCTTCCTCCATGGAGGTTTTTTTGGGCATGAGAGAGTGATTTTCCTCAAGAGAGACAATATCGAGAACCAACTTTCTATACTTGGACCTCAACGAGGACATGCAATGAAAAACGATCAAGAGCAGCCTACTCTGATACCACTGATCCAAATTATTTTTGGCACAAAATGAGAGAGAAGATATAATAAATAAATGTATAGAGATATATTAGATATCCAACAATATAGAAGATATATATCAAGTATATGACCATAAACACATAGATATAGTAATACAAATTTTCTATTAGTGAGAGAAATGTTCAAAATTGTATAAATACAGAGTCAAAGACTCACTAGAATGGTGGCAGCTTATCTCTGAGAAGAGATGTGACGGATAATCGCATTCGTAAGAAGATGATTGTTAAAATGAGGCTCGAAAGGAATTTTTAACATAAATAAAATCCAAAACCTTAACCTCAAAAGATGAAAAGCCAATAATTTTGTGGACCCCGTTTTGGGTAGTTTACTTTATCAACTTCCTAGGGGCATAACTTTGCCATATGATCTTTGTTTGGGGTGCACGATAGCTCGTTGGAAAGCTATCATCGAGTAGATTCATTTTGGGGGATCATAAGAACCTTTGGATATTATTGAAGTTATAGATCCCAAAAAAAATTCATTTAGGCCCTCAAAATGGCCCTGGCAGTTTAGGAACCAAAACATTGGTAAAAATAGTAAATTGCCATATGATTGTTTTGAGCCAGTTGAACTATGTGGGTGGCCACTGATATCCACCTAGATCACCTAAAGTGGGTAGGTTAGGGTATGAACCTAACATGTTGTCATGTATGTATGTGGGTAATATTGACATGTTGATTCATAAAAAAATTTAAATAATTAATTACTAAATAAAAAAGAAACTACATGATGATTGCATTACAAGCATTTTTCAATCTATTTTCAATCTCTCTGCCAAGGATTTTGCATAGCCTAGATCTGTCTTAACTACTTTCTCTACACATTCTTCCATGAAGGAGAAGATAAATTCAAGGAAGAATCCATATAAATTTTCCATTTAGAAGTCCAGGGATATGGATCTCTTGCCCATGATACAAACACACATGTTTAGTTGACACCATGTATAAATTACACAACAAGGTGTTTCTTCAACATTTTCTTTTAGGGTGGGTTGACATGGGTGGAATCCACTCGCTATTGGGAAGGATATGATGGGTTGATACACTAATCATGCAATAGTTAATACATCTAAACTCTCTCCATATTGCTACATGCTTGAACTTTGATTCTCGATAGCAATTACATTTATTACTTTTCTATTGTTGTAATTATTAATGTTTTAATGCAACTCATATTGTATCACTAAGTTCATTGTTAGTGGAGATCTATGAATTGAAGACTTCGCAACGCTTTCAAAAAGTTGATTAAATATCTATTTTAATACTCTCTCCATTTGTTCAACATTTATATTTTCAATTTCACTCTTCTTCTTGCCTAAGCATAATATGCAAACAAATTTATGGATTTGCATGGTTTTTCATTAATACGACTTATAATTTTCTTTTATTTTTTTTTTAAGAGAAACAATTAAAATTATATTATATAAAAGATGCTACAACAAAGTTGACACAACCAGTTTTTACAAAAACCCCAAAAACAAGAGAAGTCTAATATACAATGAAAGAAATATCTTTCTTTTGTTGTTCTTTGATAGCATATTTACTGACGCCAAGTATATATCCTAACATAGAAATTCATAAAAAAAAAATGAATTTATTGAGCATAGAACGTGAATTTAATGGATGTTTAACTCAATGTCCACCTCCTGCTGATTTTCGTCCACAACGACTTGGTCCGGTTGAAAGTGCATTTTTTGATTCAATTCAATGGATACTCGTGAGCCCAATGGATACTCGTGAGCCCATTGACTAAGCTGGCACTTGTTTTGTTGGAAGATGATTTCCTTATTCTTGTTGGGATTCCCAAATTTCCCATCGGTGTACTTGTAGCTAACTAGAATGTCGATTTACTTCTTTCAAAAGCATCATCGTTTCCTTATTACATTTCTACTCATTATCTTGTATCTTTTTCTCCAATTGAGTGTGGGATTCACAAAGAGTTGCAATTTATTGTTGATGACTCCTTATACACTCTTTCATCTTTGCTAATTTGCATGAATTGTAATGAAACAGAGGATCGTTGTGCCTCCACATGTTCGCCAACTCCTAGAAAGATGTCGAGCAACCATTATTGCTTGAAAGGGTATTGGCATACAACCAAAGCCAAATAAGGTAGAGAGGAGAGAAACCATAGTGCCAAGGGATGAGGCATAATGGAACTAGCAAAAACACAAAGAAAAAGATAATGTCGAGTGTGTGTGTGACCATGAAAGTCCATACAAGGGAGAAAGGGGACTGGTACATAGGAGACAACATCACGAATGTGCGAGAATAAATCCCAAATGCAGGAGGGAGGACTTCCATGAGCCAAATTAATACTTGCACACATCTAGAAGGATACATGTTTCATGTGGTGGGTTCATCTGGATTGATGAGGTGGGAGAGAGTGAGGTGTCCAAATTGCAACGCCATCATGAGTGGCGATGAAAACCAAGTCAAATCAACCCATATTTTTAAAATGCATTGCATTTTCTCAAGGAAGGGGTTACAAAATTATTTCTACATTCCTTGTTAGTTCTTCCAACTCTAAATGTTTGGATCCTTTGGCGAGAGAGTTGATCACATTATTTTTTTGTCAAAGAATATGATAATAATCAACCCATATTTTTAAAATGCATTGCATTTTCTCAAGGAAGGGGTTAAAAAAATATTTCTACATTCCTTGTTAGTTCTCCCAACTCTAAATGTTTGGATCCTTTGGCGAGAGAGTTGACTACATTATTTTTTTGTCGAAGAATATGATAATAGTTAACATGATGAAATTTATTTTCCTCATAGGAAATCCGTTGATAGATTCATTGTAGGTTGGGATGCTTACTAAAACTTAGCCTTCAGAGCTCTTTGATTACCATTTTAGAATCACATATTACTATAATTTGTGCTTCTGGGATTTCTCTAATGAGTTTTAGTCCAATATAAAATTCCAAATATTCTTCTTCGTTATTTGATCTAGGTGGATACTGGTAGCCACCTGCCTATCTCAACTAGCACAAAACAATTTTCTTAAAACTTACTATTTTTAGCAGTTTTTTGGGTCCAAAACTTCTAAGGCCATTTTGAGGGCCTAAACGATTTTTTTCATGATCAAGCACCTAAATGATAGCCAAATTCTTTGATTTAAAACCCTAAATTAATCTCCTCATCGGTGCCTTTCCAACAAGTTGTCGTAAACCCCAAATTGATATCATATGCCAAAGTTACACCACTGGGAAGTTGATACACCAAACTACCCAAAACGAGGTCCACAAAAATGTTAGCTTTTCATCTTCCGAGGTTAGGGTTTTGGATTTTATTTATGTTAAAAAGGCCTTTGAAGTATCATTGTGACATCATCTTCTTGCGAATGTGAGTAGCCATCACATCTCTTCTCATAGATAAGCTTCCACCATTATAGCGAGTATTTCACTCTGTATTTCACTCTATATTTCTATAGTTTTGTACATTTTGCTCATTAATAGAAATTGTGTATTATTGTATCTTTGTGTCTATGGTTATATGTCTGATATATCTCTATTATATTATTGATATATCTCTATAGATTTATTTGTTATATCTCCTTTCTCATTTCGTGCCAAAAATAATTTGGATCATTATTGAACGTTTTTCCCAATCCCCATTCATATTTTGTCAATTTGTTTCCATCGGGATCATAGATGATCCCCCGACATGTCGCCCCTAGTACAACTTATAATTTTCACTAATTTATGCATTATATTCATAATTGAAATTATGTAATTTTAGTATGGATAAGGAGTTGATACACGAGAACCTATTATTTTTTATTAATTTACCTTATCTATGTAGAAAACTTGCAACACATTTATATTTATAGATTATACCAGACTAGATCCATCATAACACAATTTATCAAGTGTTGAGAGGTATATGATCCTTCAAGGTGTAAACCTCTTTTAGAGTGTAAAACCTAAATAAAGGTTTTCATCTCAAGGGATTTGATCCCTTCAACACTTGATAAATTCAAAGTTAAAATGGATCTAAATTGATACAAATTGTGGTGGGCTATAGTGGACAATAAGATTTTGTTCAAATGTGGAATTCATTTTTTGTTCCTGTGTGTGCATGGCCACATTGAGGGCATTGTAAGGTAAAAGGCTAGCATGATGAACTACTCAATTCTAAAATTCTTTTAAACACTTGTAAGTTAAAAGGTCAAATAATGACAACGTGTTTTGTGAACTATTAATTTTTGGAATTATTTTAACAATCAAGGATTAAAACAAATAGAGGCCTTTCCTCCTTTAAGTTGTGTATCTTAAAGTCATCTTCATAGGTAGATAGGAAATGCTTATGTACTTATATATTGTTATAAAATTTGTAAATTGTAACGGTAAGGGAGAGACACTAATGGTGGGGGTAGGAGCCCATAATGGAAATAGAAGTAGTGCAATCAAATCCCAATCTTAGATGAATTTAAACTTATATATTGAAAAAATTGTTATCATAAATAATTTATATAAGAACTTTTATGTGAAAGTCATCATAAAAAAATATTAATATTAAAAAAATATTTACGTGTGTTTAAAATAGTATCATAATTGTTTTTCAACATTTTTATATAAAATTAATATTTTTAAATCTTAAATATCATGTTAAAACTTAAAATATATCCATTTTATAACAAATTCAAATTAATATTTTCAAATTTCAGACCTTGCAACAAACAAATATCTCAAAACAAAAAGGACAAAAAGAATACCACTAGTAACAATCACTTTATAAAAGTGGTTGATATATGTCGATCAACGCTATTAGTTTGGAAAGGTGAAAAATGACGACAACGTATATCAACCACTTTTACAAAGTGGTTGTTGCTAGTTGACGACCGACATGCCTTGGAACTACCATTAATATATTAATACAAATATATTAATATATAAACTAATTTAAAATGCATTAATACAAATCATTAGTATATTTCATTAATACATTATAAGTATATATTATATTTATGCAATAATTAATTAATGCATTAATTATACATTAATATGTTTGTATAATGTATAAATTAATGTAATAATGTAATTTTAATGTATAATTAATGTATTAATAAAATACATTAATATAAAAAAATAATGTATTTCATTAATACATTATTATTATATATTACATTTATATGATAATTAATTAATACACTAATTGTACATTAACTATACATTATTATATTAATTTATACATTAATATATTTGTATCATATATAAATTAATGTAATAATGTATAATTAATGTATAATTAGTGTATTAATTAAGTATCAAATAAATGTAATATTAAAGTAGCCCGGATGGGGTGACACTTGGCAAGAGGAGGGGGACAGGTGGAAGGCACAGTTGGTGGGGGGAGTCAATGCCCCAAGCTGCCACCCACGAAGCAATTAACTCCCCATGGTGTTCACCATAAGGGACATTAACTTAGTGCACCTACAGGAGCTCTCGGAGGAGCGATTCAGCCAGGCCAATGGTACTAGACGCCTGAACAAGTCCCATCAGCCTTAAATGGCAATGGGAGGGGCATCAATGGCTCCCAACAATGTTAAAAATGGCCAAGCCACACATTCTTACATGTTGTTTGGAGGCTACCGCCTCTGCTGAGTGATTCTCAGCCTCTTTGTCTGCCTCTTGTGCGACCTCCGTAACTCCCCCAACCATATTCTCCCTCACTCTCTGGTTCTCACCATGCCTCGGGATAGAGGCAAGCCTAGGCATTCCACCAATAACAAGAACACCTATATCCATGACAACCGACTCACAGCTTCTCAGGGAGCCCTAATTTCCCATTTTAGCCATGCCCATAGACCCTCCAAGAACGCTCAGTCCACCCTGTGATTCCAAAAGTGGAAAACCTGCCTACCTTGCCCCAGACTCAAGCTCAGTCTACCCTTTGCATTTCCAAAATGGAGTCCCTGTCCCTCACTGAGCATTCTCCTCCACCACCCCAACACTCATCGACTATCCTCAACACATTCAAAGAGTAGGCACTTCCCTCTCTTCAGCATCCAGGCACAAAGTTGGACGATGCTGAGCCACCTTAAGCTCCACAACCAAGCCTGAGCCTGGTGAAAATGGAAGGGTCTTCTGCTAAGGCAAGCCTCCCAATACCTTCTACCTCCCATGACTTTCAACCTCGCTTGTGGGAAGGAGGTTGCATTGTGGAGGAGGAAATTCCCCCAAGTTCGTAACTGATAGGGGATGGGGAGAACTCAATTACAATGGAAGACACAGGCAAGGATGGTGGTGAGGAAGGCTCGCACCACACCTATGATGTGGAAGCGTAGCATCTGGAGCTTCTCTTTGACATCCGACTGCAGCAGGACGAGAAGGTACATGGCCAAAGGACCATCCATCAACGACTGGATCTATTGCTCGAATCACTCTCAGATGCCCCACCACATGCATAATGCCCCACCTGCAAGTAGAAGTTCATCCTGGTCTACACTGTCCATGGACATACATGATCCCCAAAGGCTTGACGCGGCCCACCCCTATCTCTGGTTCTTGTTAATTACCATTTTTAGAATGAATAAGAATTTTCTTTTTACTCTTTTTTGCAGTTTTGTAACCATCATAGTAATGGCATCTCTGAATGAAGTCTGCCATAGTCTAGTTAGTGGGAACAAAGTTCATGTTGAAATTCCCAGCTTTTGCTCCAATTTTTGTAAACTGAAACTCTGTCATTATAGACATATCACTCCTTGGAGCCACCTATTCTAGTTTCCCTTATGTGTCGTAACAGGTGGCTACCAAACGATTTCCAGGTGTACACTGATGATGATATAATACAAGGATCTCTTTCTTTATTAAAAAAAAATAAATCTATAAATTAAAGTAATTAATTTACATGATAATATAATGCAATTTACTAATTGATCGATACATTAATAATGTAATGTATTAATTAATTAATATATTAATACATTATTAAATAATACATTGATAGAGTATTAATTTAACCTTATAAAATAATACATTAATATATACATCAATAATGTAACATTATTGATACATTGATATGATATATTAATGTGATGTATAAATTAAACTTTAATTTCAGTACTGTATAAAGTAACTTATAAATTAATCAATATATTAACAATGTAATATAATAATTAATTTTGTACTCTCTTACATTATTAATTAATATAAACTTATAAATTAATTAAAATATTAACAATGTAATGTAATAATTAATTTTGTACTCTATTACATTATTAATTAATATATTGTTAAAGTATAATATATCATTAAGGAAATTAATAAATAAATAATACATTATAAAAGTATCAATACACTAACAAAATAATACATTAAAAATATAATAAAAATATCAATACATAAAAAAACATTAACAAAGTATTAATACAATGATAAAATAATATATTAATAAAGTAGCAATACATTGAAGTTAATGACTTTAGTAATAGGTTATTAAATTATTAAATTATTAATAAATAAATCCATTGCTAAAGTAGTAATATATAGAGAGATTAAACTTTATGAATAAAAAATGGTTGTTGTTGATTAATAATTAATTTACAAGCATTAATTACTAAATATTATTATATAAATTATCATTATAAACTTTTTAAATATAATATAATTAATAATATCTATATAGTTAATTTTGAAATTCATAATTGATTAATAATATGTATAAAGTTAATAAATTAATAATTATTAAATATATGTAATGTAGGTATAAAATGTTCGTCAGAATGTGACGTTGGAAAATATTTGACACAATGGGATGGTAGGAATGTTCATGACAATGTGACGTTTAGAAATGTTTGT
>ML833147.1:41546-51825 GCA_009831015.1 Picea engelmannii
AGAAACCCTCCATGGAAGAAGAAACGAAAAATGATGGAGTTGAAGATTCTATTAATCTGTTGTTTCAGCAAGATCTCATGCGACAAAGGGACAAAATGATCGAGAATTTGACCCACTTCCTTCAATGCTTGTCGATAACAACATGCACACCTTGATCAAAAGGCCACTTTGGAGACACCTCACCTTTCAAGGTACAAGTTAATTTTGATATTCCAGTATTTGAAGTACAAATAGATGTGGATGCTTTAGAAAAATGGTTAAATATCCTAGAAGGTTATTTCTTTGTTCATAATTTCTCCGACAATAAAAAAAATAACTTTCACACTCCTTAAGGCTCTCCCCCATGTCAAACATTGGTGGGAAATTTACTGGGATCAAAGTTCCACAGAGGATTCTAGAATATATGGGGTCGAGCCAACTTTGGATTTTTTGTTAATGTGGCCAAGAAACAATATTACCCTATTGGTATCTATGATGACTAATACATGAGATGAATCACAGTGCAATAAGAGAGGTGCCAAACGTTACTGGATTTCACAAATAATTTCCATACCTTGCGCACCAAACTAGGTATCAAAGATTCTGAGTGGCATATGGTTCTGAAATATTGCAGGGCTCTTCACAGGTACATCCAAACTGAAATGGATTTCCTAGACATCTTATGACTGGGAGATGGCTATCGATACGCTATCAATATCAAGTAGAAATTTAGGCACCAGAATAAACAGGAGTTCGACTCTGCAAATCTACAAAAATCAGAGTATGATAATGAGGACCCTAAGAAATAGCCTCCTGAAAACCAGTCGAAGTCACCAAAAAATAAGGGTCACGGGAAGACAAAGAAGGATGCTGGAAAGTGGTGTGATTTCCACAAAATCCACTGGAACAACATTGATGAACGTCTCTCAAAACAGTCATTGGTGATTGAGATCAAAGATGAGGAACCGAACCTGGATTTAGAACCTGATTCAAAAAATACTAGTATAAGATAGATCATCGACGTAGACCCCACTACTACTGTCATGACCACAACAATTCAACTAGAAGAACCAGTAGATCCTTAAGAGGGGGAACAACTTTTTTATTCACAGATGTGTGTGAAGGGGACCTCGCTGCATTTTATTGTTGGTATCGGAAGCTAGACAAACCTCATCTCAATAGAGGTCGTCAAACAGTTGGGATTGTCGACAACATCACACTCACAACCATACAACATTGAGTGGTTTCACCAAGGACTAAATCTTCGTGTCAGCTAGTAGTTTCTTATGAGATCAAACCCTTCAAGGATGAGGTATTATGTGATGTTTCCCCATTAGATGTTTGTGATGTTATTTTGGGGCAACTGTATATGTGGAATCGCCATGTTATTTATGAGTCCCGACCCCGTAGTTTCATTATTACTCTAGGGGGTCATCTCTACAAAATACCAGAGGTAGTTCTGACAATTGTCCCACCTAAACAATTCCTCAAGTTAGTATCTCATTCTAGAAAATTCAACTTCTTCACAATCTGTTCAAAAGGTGAACAGAAGGACACTAAAACCACTGTAGTCTCAATCCAAGAACCTTCTATCCAACATAAGTAGGTTGGCAATATTGAAGCAAAGCGCAATGATTCATTTTTCACACATTCATCTCACCAGGTTCTCGACAATCTCCCAAAAACCAAACAACACAACTTCTCCAACAAGGAAAGGAGATCACCAAGGTTCAGGTTCAGGTTCAAGCGCTTTCCCTTCTCCCCTAGGAACTCAAAGCAATGGATACCATTGATTCCTAAGGAGATGGGATTGATCTAGGTGTATATCATTGGCCACCCACTTATTCCAACTGATTATTCCAACTGACTCAAAACAATGTTTTGGCAACTTACTATTTTTAGCAGTGTTTCATTTCCTAAACTTCTGAGGCCATTTTGAGGGCCTAAAAAAATGTTTTTTCATGATCAAGCACTTAAATGATAGTCGTAGGCTCTTATTTAAATCCCAAAATAAATATTTTCGTCGATACCTTTCCAATGAGCTATCATGCGCCCCAAACGGAGATTGTATGCCAAAGCTACGCGCCGGGAAGTTGATACACCAAACTACCCAAAATGAGGTCCACAAAATTGTTGGCTTTTCATCTTTTGAGGTTAGGGTTTTGGATCTTCTTTATGTTGAAAAGGCCTCTAGAGCCTCATTGTAACAATCATCTTCTTGCGACTGCGAGTATCCATCACATCTCTTCTCAGAGATAAACTACCACCATTCTAGTGAGTCTTTCACTCTATATCTATACAGTTTTGTACATTTCACTCATTAATAGAACTTGTGTATTACTGTATATATGTGTCTATTTTTATATATCCTATATATCTTTTTTATATTATTGGATCTCTTGCAATATCTCTGTATATTTCTGTGTTATATCTCCATTCTCATTTCGTGCCGAAAATAATCCAGATTAGGAGATCTCAAAAATCTCAAGTTGTTTATTTCATATGTAGCTTTATCATGATAAATAGATGATTATAATGTATGGTTTTGTTGACCAAAAATTAGTTACTTCTATTTTCTCTCTTTTGGAATAATAAAAATGATATCAGAAAAAGACAAATTTTGAACTATTATAAGTTCATTGTGTAACCCTCACTCTGAGCTTCACCAGGCATTTTTCAGATTCAAAATCTGAGTTTGTATGCTCAAGATATCCAACTTTACATGCCCATTGAATGCTTCTTCATTTTGCAACAAAGCCAAATTTCTTGGAACCATTCTTCATTTTGTGACAAAGCCAAATTTCTTGGAATTGCATAAACTATACCTTGTTGGAAATGTATTTCGACAAGGAAATTGATGGAATAGGTTTCTAGTGTTGGAATTGACCATATTTTTCTCAGAAATTGAAAGAGGAGTCAACAATATTTTTATTCCTTGCTAATAAATTTGCTTGACATCTCGACTTCACAATTTCATATATTGAGATATAGGAATCAAAATTGTGCATAGGAGGACTAGCTAAAAATCTAATTCGATGAATATTGAATCTAAATTGGTTTCCATGGATGAAAACTTGAATATCACATCTATTAAATCAAAACACAATCCCCTCTTTAAAAGGGCAGTTAATAAAAAATTTCAAAATAAAAGTTTATTAAAAGACTTTTCTTAAAGAAGGAAAAGGGATTAACTTCAAGATATGGATGTCGGTCATATAAAATAATTAATGAGGATTTATTGAGACATTAATTAAATCAATTATTTCCAAGAAAGAGAAAAGGTAACTAGTCAAGAAGTTAGAAGAACCAATTTTCATCAAAGGGTTAGAATCAGGGTAATCAAACGTTGAGAATAGAAGGGATGAACAATCAATATGCATCCAAGATTCTGATAAGAAAAAATATATCTCCATCTTTTCCATTCTTTTTCTTCTTCTATGCCAATTTCTCAAGGCCTTTTGCTCATATTTATGAAATGAGCATAAGACCGAGTTCTTCAATGTTTCTCTTATATTCTTCATAGACTTTTCTTATATGATCATAGAGTATTCATATCCATGTATGTGAATGCCAAATACAAGCTAGAATTTCTAATGAATTCATTGAGATTGATTCTTGTGTTCGACAAGCTTCATCTCTGAAGATTTAGTCAATCGGTTTGTTGAGATGTTTTGTAATGAAGAATATATTTCATGAATAAAACTCCATAAAGAATTGTTTCTAGGTATGACTTCAATGAATTCTCAGATCTCGAGATTTTTGAGTGCAAGATGTTTGAAATATGCTTATCAAATTCACTTATGTTATAACTACCATACTCTTTTAAAATTCTTTGAATGATCAAAACCATTTCCTCCTATTTCTCAGGAGAAGATATGGATGCATTTTTATTTGTATGTGATTAAAAGGGTTGTATATATGATGTTGAGCACACATATATCCTAATGTTGAAACCTTCCTTCAATATTTTTATTGTTAAAACACATTTTGTTGCACTTGAAGATCAAATCAGGTTATTGAAGAACCATTTCACGTAAAAATCCAAGCAATAAAGATCTAGGGTTTTTTGTTTAGAATTCTCCCTAATCCAAGATATTTAAGATATATCTTTTAGTCAAAGAGGAGTACCACCTATACAAAAAAAAAGGGGGACTCATATCCTCATGAGGTCTCTATTTCAATCTTAACCAATCCAAACATAAACATTTTTTGTGACCATACTGGGGAGCCATTTATTTTCAAGATATTTGAGCCTTTGTTTCATATCTGATTGAAGAACCAGAGTCTCCATGGTTCAAAGTTTTGAAAAGAACATTTTTTTTTAAGAAATTTTATACCTTTAGAATGAGACATTATTGGAATATTGGATGCAGTCTGGTTGAAGTTTTCAAAAATTTCAAGAGATAGATTCAACATGAATTTGGTTTTTGAAAACCTTGTTCAAAAAACATTAAATGACCTCGAAGACATATTCTTGAAGTTGCAGTCACAAATTAGTTTTAACAATTTCCATAGAACCAAAGAATCATTCAATATTTGGGAGGATGATGTGACATCCCTCAACCCAACCGAGGGACATTACAATGCAAAATAAACATAAAAGAAAATTTTATGCTAACTAAATTGATTCTTTTACTGTTATCCAATTTACTGTAGCTTACAACTACGAATTTAAAAGATATTTAACTATTTTCTATAATCATAAAATATATGCATCTACAACATGTTAATAATTAACATGAAATGAAGCTAAAAAACTCATTAAAACAACATATAAATCATTATCTTTTACATAGAGTTCATGCACATCAATAACACACGTAAATAACTCAATAGCCAGATAAAACATGTATCTTTAAAAAGGAATTGTGAAACCAACGGCTTGGGACAGACGTTCCACTCAACCATAGACTTTCTGTTCCTAATATCAATAGCCAGACACCCCCAAGATGAGGCTAGAAATACACAAAAAAAGGGTAGTCTCTCACAATCCACTCACATCTCATAAAACTCTCAACCCATCTGATATTCTCCTACAACTATCCCAATATTCCACCAACTCTCTTCCTCTTGAATTTTCCAACCCAAGGAATGTGCCCCTTCACTGATATTAGTCTCTCAAGCTTCCCATTTGTTTATCAGGGTCTCTCTATCACAATCAGCAAGGAATCTCTTAGCTAGGAACTCAAGGGAAATTGATGCTAGGAAAACTATGAGCAAACCAACAACAAACACTTGTTGTTTTAGTGTAACTCATACATGATTTCACTCTTCAGGCATGAAAACCTGGCTCTTTAGTTTTCCAGCTCAAATTTGCTCCAATTATGCTCCATCCTTCTCTAGAATTCATCCTCCATGGTTGCATCATATTCAAAATTTGTTTTTTTCTCTCTCCTTTTTTTTCATGCACAAACTTGACTAACTAAAATTGTTATCCCAACCCATACAAATATCCTCTCTCTAGCTTTCCTTTCTTGACTCACACACTTCCTCAAGATGAGTGTACTCAACTCTTATGTGCACAATAACTTTGGAATCTGACCAATCACACCCACCCTCTTACATGTATTCAATGATTGGCTTTGGGAACACTAAATCCTAAATTGAAAGGTTCATATACAAATATCAAATTTAGAAAAAATGGGTTGAATTAATATACATGGGTAATTCCCCCCTTGGACCCCTCTTGGACATTATACTAGACACTCCCTCGTATTGTGGATTAATTCAGCCCCCATCTCTTGTCCATGTCCCCTTAGCAGCGAGAATCACATTTTATTATTAAAACATTGAAATACAATTCACATATTGCATTGCTTTCGAAATAGCCACACATTATATCTACACAGGCATTAATTAAAATTGGGATTATAGTATGGAGGTTACAATCCCTCTCCCTACAATTGTGCATCATCCTCGGTGCTATCTATGCTGATTTATATATATACATCATGTAATACTTTAGAAATAAAATTCTTCAATTTAACAACTCCAGCAACAACTCCAACCAAAATCTCATGTTCCTTTCAATTCACCATCCCAAGGAATGCACCATTCATTTATCAGGGATAACCCAAGGTGTTATAGATTTATTTTACACCTAATCATTAAATCATTATCACCTAAATATCACCTAATCACTAGGTCGTTATCCTTTAGAAACCCCTTATTCTAACCCTTAAAACCTACCACTTTTTGATGCAAATCCCCTACCTCAACAAGGTCTACTGACCTCTCGGTCTATGGATCTTCCTCTATTCCTGAGCTGAAGAAGCTATCCAGGTCCCTATTGGAACCTCCATAAAAACAAATCCACAGGTCCTTCTTACGAAACTACACCCACGCGAATAAGCACTAGGACCACTGGTTGTGACCTTCGGCCTAACCAAAAGGAACTTCACGACTTCACGAACCTCAAGTGTTCTACTATGAGTTTCCCCGACTCTTCCAATCCCCGAAGTCTGAACTAGAGCTTAGCAAATGCTAGCTCCTCCCTTTATCCACTGATGATGTGACCTCCAGGTATGACTTAGGGCCCAACTCCCCAAATACTTCGGGACTTCGCACTTTGCAAATGTTGAAAGTTGGATCGCCTCCTTTCCTTCGAACCCCGAACCCCAAGTTCTACTTGTGCCATATCGATGATCCACTATCTCCCGTGATCCAATGGTCTAGATTCTTTCTTCACGAATTGGAATTTCACGTTTCACGAGCTTGGAAGTGGACTTCCCTCTTCCTTCTGACTACCGAATTTCTGATTTCTCCTTCCCACAGAAGGGCTCAATGGTTATATATCTCCTTGAGATCAACAAATACTATCCCTCCTAATCTTGTGAGTTATGAAAGACTCTCTCCCTTATCCTTCCCACAGATCTACTAGATCCAACGGTCAATGAAAATTTGTGTTTCTCCCTTCAGGAATTTCCTCCATCCATCGAGACTCTTAGTGTCTCCTGGCCAAATAACTCAGTGTCAACCCTTCTGAGCTTGTTTCCATGAGGTGACTTCAACCCTCGTCTCTCCTCTGAACTTCGCTCGACTCTATCCTTCCTAAGTTTGATCCTTGCTACAAACTCAAGGATTCTAAGGAATCCTACATGCACTCCTTGTGGCCTTCATGATAACCTCTGGTTATTTGAAAACTCCAACTCTACGCACTCTTGCGACATAATTTCTTCAACCACTCACTTGGTTTGGAAAAGTCTAATACTCTCCTCGACCTGCGCACACCTTGCACGGATCGGTGCTCTACCTGCACTTCTACAGGTATAAGTCAACATTATCTTGCCTGAGCTTTCTGAGATAAAACTAAGAATCTTATCGACGCACTCCTTGTGGACTTTCACGACACTCCTTGCATGAATTCTCAAGAAGTGAAACAAATGAAACTCATACTCTCCTCAAGGAATTCATACATTCAACATGAAATCACATACATATGGCATTGAAACAAATGCATAACAGAGAATATAAGCATGTTGTAAACATACCACTCAATGGATACACACAACATTCATAATACACAATGAAATTGGATCAAATCATTCTTATATTAATTCAAGTGCTTTTGTACATGGTCTAGTAGCAACAACTATATGCTCATACAACTTCTACAGTCTTTGTTCTTCTCCCCTCTCCTATGCTCTCTTAATCTCTTTCTCTCTTGCAATGAGAATTATAATACAATACATCTACGAGGGAGTCTTATTGAGTTTTCCTTCCTACAACGTTAAGCTATCTTATCGAAATTAAAGACTACCATCTACTTTACATTTATTACAATAAATGTACACAACCGATAGATGAGAGAGAACGCTCCAGATCTGTATTACAATCCCCAAAACATTAAAAGAAATTACATCCTTCCATCTATTACATTAATGTGTTTTCTTTCAAAATTTCAAAATGTCTTCAAAATGCGCGCTGGTGTATATCTAGTTGTCCTCCACTTGTGCTTGCTGCCGATGCTCCTGCATCATACTCCTCTAGCTGAAAAATTCATGGACTCTTTTCCATGAGCTCTTTCACTGTCTGTCCATGTTTTTGGATATCTGCTTCACTTTCCCAACTGACATCTTCAATCGACTGTCCTTTCCACTTTACCAAATATTCAAGATATATCTTCCTCCAAGTTTTATTGTTAACTCTCTGATCAATGATATTTTCCATATGTGGCTTTTTAGCTATAGGCATTTGCTTGACCCACTGAATTTACTCCTGATCCTCTGCTTCATATTCTCTATAAGGATATAGATCTGCTACGTTGAATATGGGTGACATGCCCACATCATTTGAAAATTCTATCTCATAAGCATTCGCCTCAAATTTTCTCAAAATCTTACACAACCCTATATTCTTCATCTTCAACTTATTATATGTTCCCCTTGTGAATCTTTCTTTTCTGAGGTGTGCTAAGACTAAATATCCTAATTCTAATTGAAGATCTCTTCTGTGTTGATCTACTCTACGCTTGTATTCCTGGTTATAACTCTGCAACCACTCTTTAATTTTACTATGGAGCTCCTGCATCTTTGCTGCAAAATCTTTTGCTCCAGCACTCCTGAACTCACTCTTCTCTAATTTCCTTAAATTAGATACCCCTCTTGGCTGCATTCCATACATTATCTGAAATGGGCTCTATTTTGTGCTCCTATTAAGTGAGTCATTATATGAAAATTTAGCTTGTGGCAGAATCTGATCCCACTGACTGTGATGTTCAGTTACTAAACTCCTCAATAAGTCCCCCAAGCTAAAAGATAAATTCAACCCTAGATTCTTCCATCGTGTCTTCCAGAAATGACCAACAAATTTGGTATCTCTGTCTCAAACAATACTCTTGGGTAAACCATGAAGTCGAACAAATTTTTTGAAAAACAGATTTGCAATGTGTGTTGCATCACTGGTTTTCTGACATGGAATGGAATGTGCCATTTTGTAAAATCTATCGACTACCATGAATATGAAATTAAAACCTCTCTGTGTCCTCGAAAGTCCCAACACAAAATCCATGCTTAATGCATCCCATACCTCTCTGGTATTGGCAATGGTTTATATAACCCAATATTTTGTCTTTTCCCCTTTGCGTGCTGGCAGATTCTACACCTATTGACAAATTTTCGCACATGTGTCCTCATTTCTGGCCAATAATACAAACTGTTCAGATGAGAAAATGTTTTGTCATGGCCAAAATGTCCAGCCAATCCCCCACTATGTTTGTCCTTCAAAAGGTTTTCTCTCATAGAACTCTTCGAGATACACAACTGATTTCCTTTGAATAACAACCCATCCTGAATTAAATATTCAATCCGTTGGCTTCTATCTCTTAAAACAGGGTTCTCACATGCTTTGTAAGCATCGTTTAAATATAAATCATCTATGTACATTTCGTTAAGGCTATCAAAACCTAATTCCTTCAATTGAAACCCCTGCTCAATGCATCAACAACCTTGTTAGAATTTCCATAAATGTGATTTATAAAAAAAGTAAAGTTCTGCATAAACTCAACCCATTTTGCATGTTTCTAGTTCAGTGTCTCCTGTCTGGTTATAAATTATAAGGCCTAATTGTCGCTATACAAAACGAACTCTTTTGGAAACAGGTAGTGCCTCCATTTCTTTAGTGATTGAATGACTTCATAAAACTCTTTATCATACGTGGAGTAATTCTTCTTGGCCTCATTTAGTTTCTCACTAAAGTATGCAACTAGTCTATCGTCTTGACTTAAGACTTCTCCAATCACAAATCCACTTGTGTCACATCTCACTTGAAATGTCTTACTAAAATCTGGTAGAACCAGAACTGGTTGTTCAACTATATTCTCTTTCAACAAATTGAAACTTTTCTCTGCCTCCTCTGTCCAATGAAAAGATTTATGTCTTTTCTTGACTCTGTCCATCATTGGTGCACAAATTCTACTAAAATTTCTGATGAACTTCCTGTAAAAACTAGCTAGTCCATGAAAGCTTCCGACTTCAAAGATATTCCTTGGCAACGACCATTCTTTGATTGGTTTTACCTTCTCCGTATCCATCTTCAATTCATTCGAAGAGATCAAAAAACCCAAATAAATGAGTTATGTCTTCATGAAAGACGACTTCTTCATATTTATCAACAACTTCTCTTGCTACAACCTCCTCATCACTAGAGTTAAATGTCTCAAATGTTCTTCTTGAGTCTTACTAAAGATCAATATATCATCAAGATATACAATTACAAAGTTTCCAATGAAATCTTTCAAGACTTAGTTCATCAATCTCATAAAAGTACTTGGCACATTCGTCAAGCCAAATGGCATGACAAG